>JBCNYH010000005.1:17672399-17683759 GCA_039654325.1 Tandanus tandanus
ACACATATATATATATACACACATATATACACACAGACAGACATATATACATATAGATAGATAGATAGTATGTGTGTGTATATATACTATATTACTTAACTAAGCCTAAGTGCAAACCATCCCTCCTATCAAACCTTCTTCCCTTCCATCCGTTCCTTATGAGTCTCTGTCTTTGATGGACTAACAATTTCAATGTTCTCCAAAAATGTTCCATGGGATGGGGTTCAAATTGTGAGATCGGTGGGCCGTGCAGTCCTCAAGTTACTTCAGCTGCATATTTACTGTCGCAAATTTCAAGACGTAGAGAAGTACCAAACAGTTGTCTCCACAGCTGCATCTCATGTCACCTGTTGCATCTATCCAGGGATGATAAGATCACCGTCTACGAAAGCGGCATTGTATAACTGCGAAGACGAAACTGTAACAAACCAAACGTGATAAATGATAGTCTAGTCTACAGATTTCCTATTTGCGTCGTTAGCTTATTCCTTGCCTCACAAAGCGCCACTCCGGTCGCGACTTAGCAACCTTCACAGCTGTGACATTAAATAAAATTTAACGGCCATGCCATCGGTGCACAATGAAACCTGAGATTGTCTGGGACGTGAATCACATGTTGGAGCCTTCGTGGCTTGGAAAAACAAGGCCGCATTTCTCGGCCGCATTTCAAGAAACCTTCAACATGGGACACATAGTCATGACAGCGTGATGCATTTGGTCGTCGAATGCCACCTTTGACGGATGCTGCACCAGAATTAGGATGGCGTGTATGACATAATTTTAAAGGTGCATGGTGTTGCAGGATCTATTAGTAGAAATTAAGTACGTCATCACTAAACAGGTTTTCAATAATTTTGAATTGAATTATTTTGAATCCAAGGGGCAGGGTCCAGAACGCCAATTCAGTTGGTTGCAATCTGGAACCTCACCATGAGATGCCTCTGGATACCCTTAAAGCTTGCACACGGTACCTTTAACCAGTAAATGAGGGGGATTACAACCAACAAAACGATGTGTCCCATTACAGAATAGTCGTATAATTTAGTTTACAGCTCGAATAAAACATTTAGGTGTGTAGTAGCGTAGCAGAGCACCAGACTTAAGAAACCGTTGACTTGATTTTGCACAGCTTGTACTTTTGTCTGTACAGTGTCCATGTGCACTGCAATGCTGATTGGCTGTTCACTCTTTGGCTTGAACTAAAATGTTCCAAGAACTGGGAACATTTTAGATTTTGAAAGGGGCCTAAATCTGTAGAGTACCTTTTTAACAATACTGTCCCTGAGAACTTCATCAAGCCATCATAACTGCATCGAATACAAGGGCCACAACTTGTAGCACGATAGGCGGCAGGGTGGTGTAGTGGTTAGCACCTCCAGTTCATAAGGTCCTGGGTTCGAGTCCCAGGCTCGGCCGCTTCTCTGTGTAGTTTGCATGTTCTCACTGTGGTTTCCTCCAGGTACTCTGGTTTCCTCCCAGAGTCCAAAAACATGTACATTAGGCTAACTGGCTGTTCCAGATAACCCTTAAGTCTGAGTGTGAACGTCTCTTTGCCCTACAATGGTCTGGTGAGCTGTTTAGGGTGTACCTTCTACCGGTGTTGGCTGTGATAGGCGCCAGCCTTCCCGCAACGCTAGTAGGATTAACAAACGAGTGAGAGTGAGATTGTGAGAATGAGAACGGGTCTGAATAAGGACTATTCTGTTAATTGTATGCAAATATGATGCAGAGAACGTATGCAAAATACTTAAAAATAAACGTCTTATACTTTCTTCAGTGTACCTCAATGTGTACACTGCCTATCCTATTCAAATACAAATCGCAACCTGACCTCCCACCAACAAGCGTGCACATACGTGCGCACACACACACACACACACACACACACACTGCAAGACAAACCATAAGTGTTAGAAATAGTCCTCTAAACAAAGTTCTTCAAAAGCAAATATTATAATACCATAACCCTTCTGCTGTAAATACAGGGCAAAAGAGAGAGAGAGAGAGCGAGAGAGAGAGCGAGAGAGAGAGAGAGAGAGAGAGAGAGAGAGAGAGACACACACTTGAGAGGAATGCACAGGAGGTCACATTCCTGACTCCACTGCTGTGGCTTGCCCTGTGTTCGACTATGCCTTCAAAACAGCCCGTATTATTTCAGCTCTGCTCCTCCGCACACAGAACAACGGCAATCCCTCTCACCGGATTTAGAAACGCCAGAAGGTCTCCGTATAACAGGGTCACGAAGACATTAACATCTGTATCCATTAACTTTCCAAAGTTTGTCATCACTGGGGTTAACGTGTGTTATTTTCCCCAAACCACAGATATCAGGTTTTAACGAAAAACACCAGTGAACCATTCTTTAGGTTCAAGTTCAATTTTTTATTTATTTCAGAAGCAGATTATTGTTAAGAGTCTTAAAGGCGTCGTTTTCTTCAGTCATATTAAGGTAGTGAATATTTCACTGATTAAGTGTTTTAAGATGAACTGGAGGTGAAAATGAATCCGTCCATTTCTTTAACTACTGCAACCGTCAGATTATCATCACACTCAGAAATGTTGAGAGGATCAACTTGCTTATGATGAAAGGATAGTTGGCGAATCCCATGGGGGGAAAAACAGAGATGTCTAAAGAATGCTGTTATGAACTCTTCAGTCAATGATACGTACGTGTGTGTGTGTGTGTGTGTGTGTGTGTGTGTGTGTGTGTGTGTGTGTGTGTGTGAGAGAGAGACTCATCTTTTAATGATTTCCGATACCTTAAGTTAACTTAAGTTTTTGTTGCAGCACATGGCAGCCTTTCACACGGAAAGCAAAAGTGTTAACCGCCCTCTTCTGCATACACGGAGAGAGAGAGAGAGAGAGAGAGAGAGAGAGAGAGAGAGAGAGAGAGAGAGAGAGAATATGCCATCACTCCAACCAATTTTGCTCCCAGCTTGGCTGCCAGCTGTGACATCGTCAGAATTCAAACTTGCGATCTACCAACGGCGAAGTGAATGATTTACGTTAGAATTTGCACTGGCGATCTCTTGATGGCAAACTGAACGCTTCACGTTAGAATTCAAACTCGCGATTTCCCGAAAGCTTTACTTTTGCACCATAGAGTCCCATCTCTTCCAGTGGACCGCCGTGCCACCTTATTTCAGAAAATAATATGCAGTCAGATGAAGTATAAAACTGTGAAAATACAAAATTAAAAGACTACAAACCCAAAAGAAAAGAAAGCGACACCACTGAAACCTTATACAGCTGACCCCGTATGCTAGCTCTCATGGTGCCGTATGTTGCGCGAGACTAGAGATGCGTTTCATTGAGTTTTCTTGACTTGCAAAGTTATCTTCTAAACCGACAAACATCATACGTGGAATTCATGGTGCAATTCAAACAGGACTCCCGCCGGTGACTACAGTACTTGTTTTTTTGGGGGTTTTTCCCGAAAAAGGTCCCGTTGGGAGGAAGTGGATGGGAAGGATTTAGGCTCGCTAGTGATGTGGGACTACATTTCCAGAGGGAAGAATTTATGATAATCCGTTGCAGGTTTTGGGTCACACCGTTACAACAAACTTTTCAAGAAAGCAGCCAAAACTTCTTATTTTTCACTCCATTTCTCCAGAGTTGGAGAAGGTGCTGAGGTTCTTGTGCATGGTTCTCACACGTATAAATATATATGTAAATAAATGAGATATTATATATTAGGCTGAAAGATGTTAAGAGTCAGTGACAGCCAGGGCCGAGCAGTTGCAGTAAGTGACCCAAAGCCTGAGTTTGTGGTCATGCTTCTGAGGCATGAAGGGCAAGAAGGGACTTTTCATAAGACGCCAAGTTCAAGACACCCGTTCTTGGCAGGCTCCTTTAGATAGATGAGATTTGAGCAGAGAAAAATCCCGCTACAGAAAATGAAACGCGCTAACTTCAAGGCCCAGACTAGCAGAGACGCTGAAGCTCATGTTATTTAATACTGAGCAATAAACCTGATAAGCCTTTTCACTGGAATGTATTACGGTGATCCCAGATCTCAATGCCTGCAAGTAAGCAGTTTACATTTCATCGTCCCACTCTTCTCTGAGACGCGCACGTATAAACACGGCTGCCTGGCATTTCCCAAAGACAAAAGGAATCCATGATTAAATCCACGTCCAGGGTAAACAGCCGAGGCAAGACAACGGAGAGCGTCTCTGCGGCGCAACAGCTGGTCGAAAATGACCGGGGACGAGGCGCCTGCATCTCAGTGCCTCAGACCCATGTCTTCAAGACTCGGAGGAATCATGGGTCGAGAGCTTTGGTGTGTCTAGACTGTGCAGATTCCATGAGTTCCAGCCAACAAGAGGGTCCACTCTACCACAGTCCATACATGTTCAGAACGGCTGTTGGCCTGGAGGGGAGTCTGGGTGCGAGGCTTACACAAAGTGTGCTGATATGAAGAAACAGCAGAACGAAAGGAGATAATAATCCGAAACTGAATGTTAATCATTGCGATACGTAACCAACTATCAACATTTGCCCAAAACAAGGTCTGCCGTGACGATACCAAAATTTTGACTTTAGTGTATCGAGATTCTCGATACCAATTGGCTACACTGGCTAAAAGTGAGTAAAGAAATAAATTAATTGAATGGGACTGATTAAATCCTGCATTCTTACGAGGCCCCCTGGTGGCCCTTCAGTGCCTGTTTATATTAGTTATACGGACCTAGAAACAGCCCTGCGTGTTATCTTTGGGGATCAGTTGATTCGTGAATGTTGTGCGTTACACGCTACATGACCTATCACGGATGAGGATCGCACACAGCACTAGCTTTGACTTGGTGGAGTTCCCAGTGAAGCATACTCTCTCCACGCTCTTGTTTTGAATATAAACAAGAAAAACAAGAATTAAAAGGACTGGTTGGGGAGATGCATACAGTTAGAAATACATTAGTTCAAATTAAATTAAAAAAATGTAACTGGCTCTGTCAGTAATTATATGATGTTTGTTGTTGTTTGTTTTGTTGCAGGTTTTTGCAGCATGGTTTGTCGCAGTTTGCCATAAAATATGCATGTGATGTAAACTGGGGTTGCTCCAACAGGGGGATAGTTACTCACACGGGGATATTTACCAGCCCCAATAGTACCACCAATTGTTTATAATGGCTAGGTAGCGGCTGCTGAGATTCCCCGATCGGAGGCCTCTAATTTAATAAACTGTTTAAAAATCACACCTCTCTTTTTAGGCCTTGAATTCTTATTATATCTGATAAACTACAGATACATTTCAAATATCTTGAGTCTCAAGTCATCCAGTCTCCATCCTGCTTTCAATTCAAAACGATCATAAGAGAGTCCCTCGTTCCTGGCGTTGGAACCTAACAGCAGATTCCACGCGCTGGAAATGATTTGCACCGCGCGCACAAACAGCAAGCAAGGCGAAATTAGCATCGGAGTTTCAGGGAGCAAAACAGGTACACTGTAAATACGGGAACTGACTGGAAATTTGGGGTAGTTTCTCCAAACTGTATTAAATATAAACAAACATTTTGTTTTGTCATAAACAGACATGCATGGAATCATTTCTAACACCAATTTTTTTGTTATTTATTTAACACTAATTACCAATTTTTAAAAATTTTTATTTATTTATTTTAAGAGCACTAGTATTGATCATCCTTACAACATAATCTGTGTGTGTGTAATACGTTTAAGCGATATTTTATTTTTACGTTTAAGCGACGTTTATTTTAACATAAATTACTTTAAAAAGTCCAAAACTGGTAATTTTATCCAGTGGATTACCGGCAAGGACTGAACCGCAGGGGTTAGCAGTTTTTCCCAGTGACGTAGCCCGGCCAATCCAACGAGTTCTCGTCACGACCAGGCTGGAACAGCCAATCAGAAAGGCAATAAGTCTCTGAGCATGCCTGGAGTCGTAACACTCGCGCGTGCTTTGAAAACGGGCATGGACTGATCTTGCTGGAAGGAAGCACTGATGTGACGTGATCGATTTAAATAGCTAGTAACACTAATTCACCACAGATACACTTTAATCTCATTAACACACCTAAGGAGAGGAGGGTTAAGGGCCTTGTCCTATGGCCCAACAGTGGCAGCTTAGAGGTACTGGGGCTTGAACGCCCTCCCTGACTTTCTGATCAGTAACCCAAAGCCTTAACCACTCAACCACCACTGCCACAAATTAATTCATTTATTTATTAATGCTTAATTACACATTAATTACACACTGCAGGGAAGAAACTTAACAGAACGTGCATGCAATCTGGATATTTTAATCACGGTTATTCTGCAAACATTATTCAAAAAAATTAAACTTACTGTAAATAATAAAGTATTATTTAATTAATCCGAGTTAAAGAAAGACTTCTGTAGTAGTATGGACTAAGAAATATTTTTCAAATTGTTTGTAATTGATGCAGTATTTTTTTTTTCTTCTCGACACACACACACATCCACAAAAACACAAATTTAACTAACAGATCATGTACAGACATCCCTCAGACACCCAGAGAGTACACACACTTGCATGAAACCCTACGGTACACCTTTGACTTGTAAATGAAGCTGAATGCGTTTGAGTGTTTTGGCGGATACAGCGGTGCAGGCGGGCAGGTCTCTGCTTGTCTCCCTGCAGTGTTTGTGCAGTTCCAACCTGCTCGGTGACAGACAGTTCCAGCCAGGAGGAGTCTCCATAACACCAAACCCAACACTAAAAGGGCCCTGCCTTTACTCAAGCGCTCGGGTCTCTTCACGAAATTCCGATCCGATCTGAAAACGGTGCTGAAAGACAGCGGGAACGACCCTTTGGCCCTCGTGACCCTTTAAAAGGACTGCCGCTCGCTCTTGGCGCTTACTGGCAGCTGGCAGGACGTTTGTTTTGTTTGCCAACCCACCCGCGAGCCATCGGCCTCCGGTTGCGCAACAGCGGATCCACAGATCTGACATCTTTCTGCCTGCCGTGACAATGAGTATGTTATGGGAAGGAACTGCTGAGGACAGCCACGCTCGGCGTACGTCCTGAACAAAACAGAGGTGTCAGCACTGACCCTCTTATCAACCGCACGCGTCGCATCCAACTGTGGACGGACACCTCGGAGCAGGATGTGAAATCAGTCCGAGGTTTTTTTTTGGTTGATCAGGCCACGCTGTTTATCCTCAGTGACAAAAATGCCATCAGCACAAAGAGAGCTTTCCTTTTCCCGTCACTTTCTCCATCCTCGCTAAACTAAACCGCACCGTTTAACCCTGCGACATTTCATCGTTAAATATCTAATCAAATCTGATTGGTGCTAGTTAAATCTCTATAGCGGCATTACATTAAATCGTTATCGTTTCCATAGTAACACATAGCTACACAATCAACGGCTAATAACGAACACGTTAAAAATGTACAAAAGAAGAAAATGTAGTAGAATTGTTTTCGTTTATACTTCGCATAAACATAAGCAAAATAAAATGAGTTTTTTTGTTTTGTTTCTTAATTAGTTTTTTAAAATCATGACAGACGCAGGTGAGCTCTGAGCACATGCACAAGCATGTGTAATCGCAGCATCTCTTTAACTCTCCTGAAAAGTTTTAGCATACGCTACACGGAAACACAATGAAAAGCAACGTAAAACAAGATTTTTATAGTTTATATTTACAGAGCCTTGTCAGGTGGGCTCTGCGCTTCAAGCCAAGCTAAGCTCCATATAGCTAGCGGTGTCTGTTTATGCTCACGGAAGCATGAGTAAACTGCACTCTGCAAAGGTGCTTTAGTATATACTACCCAGAATCACAAGAAAAACAAACTAAAATGAGATTATTATGGTTAATTTTTCGCATGATAACGACGATGCCGCCTGCTTTTACCGTTACAAGTGTGACCGTTCATCTTTTTATTTACTAGGAATAATGGTTTTTATTTCAGGGATAGCGGACCAATCAGATCACGCCATTACTGTTTAGTACGTAAAAATTGTTAAGCCTTCTGTATGGATTTGCTTAACATTTTCGGTGTCGGTGCTTAATAACGGTCAGTAGTTTTTCCATCAAGAGAAAGTCCTTATGATGAAGGACTTTGAGCACTGAGCTTTTTTCACATCATCGAATGGACGTGCTGTATTTTTGTCTCACAAACTTCAACTTCCAAGGACAGAAGGTGGGGGAAGGAATGTCCATAGCTTCTAAAACTGAAGTGATAACAGGCAGCCATGGCTTAATGGTCAGAGAAGCCGCTTTGGGACCAAAAGGTTGCTGGTTCGCTTCCCGAACCAGCAGGAAAAATGTGTGGTAGCGGGGGCAGTGAGCTGCACCTTCCCTTCCTCCACCTATTTGTCTGAAGTGCCCTTGAGCAAGGCACCTAACCCCCAACTGGCACTCCAATGTGTGGCAGCCCACTGCTCTGAGTGTGTGTTTGCTCACTTTGGATGGGTACAGCATATCAGAATAAAAATTAAAAATCAAATAACAGGAACTAACTTGGTTAATGATATGACGCTCATTAAAAATTTTAATTTGTAATTGTCAGCTATGGGAATAAACGGTAAATAAGACCTCAGAAGTTCATCCGCTGTTCTTCCTTCTAGGAAAACTTTCAAGAATGACTTAATATGAGCTGAAGTCTCTCCGAATTCAAAATCACGGAAAAAATAACTTCCCTTTAAATAAATTACAAACGTATCCTAATCAGACATTACACATCACTCTACTCTGAAGACTCCGATTTCAGAATGAACATGAACTTCATCCTCTGATAAACCCAGAGCAGCAGTGACGATATAAGCCCTGACTTCCTATTCTTCTTCTGCCAAAAGGAACCAGAATCAGGAACTTAAGCTCAACTTCCTTACCGTGAACTGCGAACACGTTGCAGGGCTGCGGTCCATGGCGCGATGAGTCCCTCTTCCCTCCGCTCTTGATGAAGTTCAGAGCAGGCAGACTCGGCCTCCGTTGGTCACCAACAAACTTCCCTGGCTGCTGCCCCATAAGGGCAGGATGCCAGGCTGGGGCCCGGAATCACCACAGATTACGACCTCGATCCCGATCTCGGAGACGTGGCGTGAAACAGGCTCAGATCAAGCTGCTCCGTTGCAGAGGCCACTCCGACACTGACACTACTCTCCTTCGACGTGGCTCTGGTTCGTGGTTCCAGATCCCAGATCCCGGAGCGTAACGTTTCTCCCTGTCCGCCACAGGGGCGAGGCCGACCCGGATCTCCGCTGGATGCGTTACTTGTCATGAATCGGGTAGCTCGGAGGTGCTGGTTTTTAGACGTTAATCGTGATATCAAACCATCCCACCATGGAATTCAGTTACAAAGACGACGGCGTGAAACTACATTCTGCGTTCAGGAAGCATAACTCGAACCACGGCGTTTCTAAAACCGACAGTTACAAAAAATGAAAGAAAAAAAACTAACACGGCACGACTAAAGCATCCGGGCGCCTAGTAACGTACGAGACACTTATCCTGACCTGGTGATGAGCCGCCATCATCATCACTATTATTATTATTATTATTATTATTACTGCGATGGCCTGGCGAGTTGTCCAGGGTGTACTCTGCCCTCGCCCAGAGTCGGCTGAGATGGGCGCCAGCCTCCCCGCGACCCTGATTAGGATTAAGCGCTTCAGAAAATGAATGAATGAATTATTATTAGTAGTAGTAGTAGTATCATGTGTGTTGTCAAGCTGTTTAAAGATTCATCCTGAGAATATTTGCAGTTAATAATAAAGGATCTATCACGACGATGATTTGGTTAAAGTCCCAAATGAACAGAAAATTGCATAAATTTAGGAACTTTAGTGTATTTCTGTGTTACAGGTCACAGTAGACGGGGAATATATCTTTAAATTGTTTAAAAAACTAAATATAAATACAAACAGTGAATGATCATAAGGCTGATAAGACTTAATTACAAATGTGTAGTCAGTTCACACTTTATTAGTGCATGTCATGTTGTTGTTGTTGTTGTTGTTTATTATTAGTATTATTATTATAGTTACTCTGAAATGTTTGTGCAAGTTATAACCCTATATTTCAAAGTGTTTCCCTGCTTCACTACTAAACACCAGGTGAAGTGTAATGTTATGGAAGTTGACATGTTAGTACTCACCTATCACAGCTCACACTTTAATGTTAAAGGGAGATTAGCATCGCTAGCTAACAGGACAGGTCCTCGCTAGTAAGCTAGTCAACAACAGGTTAACTTAGTTGGCAAGTTTTCCCAAACGAGTCGTGAGCACCACAAACCAGCAACGATTCATACCGAGCTCATTTCCACTTGTTTACAAACACTTCACGGGTTTATTATCGGCTGCCAAATTCCTCTGCTCGACTTCCGTGTCCTCGCGCTCTCTCCCTCCCGGGCTCCAGATAACGTTACACCCGGACCTGAGGCACTTCTACTCCGCCACTTAACCGGACTTTTTCCGCGCCTGGCCGGAAGCTGTCAGCTTGTTTCTTTAAAAATGCTATCCGTAACAGTAAGGCACACACCTCCGGTACGGACACGCCTAATGGTTTTCAGTATATCTTGGTGTTGAAGCAAGTTTTCTGGAATAAATGTTTATCGAGTAGTCGTCGACGCAGGGGCCGCCATATTTCCATACACAAGGTGGGCGGGTACCTGAGGAGAAGTTTACGTCTGACGTCATGACGCATGTTTTGTTTTGGGGTTTTTTCCACCAAAAAAACTTTCCTCTTCTACTTCTTCTTCAATATATCTTAGTGTTGAAACAAGTTTTCTATTCTAATTTCTAATAATCATTTTTAAAAATAATAATAATAAATTGGGGGAAAATTTTTAAAGGCTTTCTTCTTTTGTTTGTTTGTTTGTATTATTACTATTTAATTTATTTCAGTACCCCCCCCACTCAAAAAATTCAACTTTATTTGTCAAGTACAAAATTCATACACAGTACAATATGTAGTGAAATGCTTGTTACGACTGTCCTAAAATTTGAAGAATAATTAAAGAAAAATAACAATAACTATAACTACTTGAAGGACACCAATAGTTAAAGGTTGAATATAAATATATAAATGTTAAATAAAATATAAAATAGAACAATATATAAAATGAAATATAAATGTAGTGGCGATTTAATAAGTAATACGGTATGTAAAGTGTCGGTGCGTTATGCACACAAGATGTCCAGTGAGTGTGAGGTTGTTGTGTGCGCAGAGTAGTGCAAGGTGTACAGAGAGTGCAAATTGTGTGTGCAACAATCAGCTGAGGTAGGATGCAATGTTCATGTGTAGGGAAGGTCTACAAAGTCCAGGTACCAGTGTTCTGGTTGAGGGCCCGAACGACCTGCGGGAAGAAGCTCCTCCTCATTCGCTCAGTGTTTGCTTTCAAGGAACGGAAACGTTTCCCTGACCGCAACAGA
>JBCNYH010000005.1:17710615-17726672 GCA_039654325.1 Tandanus tandanus
TTAATACTTTTGTGTGTTACCATGGCTTGATTTCCAATGTTTTTATGGAAATCAAGCCATGGTAACACACAAAAGTATTAAAACTCACCTCCTGTCCAATACAAATACAAAGACAAATATCCTGTGCACCAGATTGAAAGACGTTCCCAGATTACGCCATCATGCTGCCCTGACTTGTACAGCATGATGGCGTAGTGGTTAGCACATCCAACTCACAGCAAGAAGGTCCTGTGTTCACATCTTGGGCTTGATAAGGACGTTTCTCTGTATAGTTTGCATGTTCTTCCTGTGCTTGCGTGGTTTCCTCTGGTTGCTCCGGTTTCCTCCCAGTCCAAAGACATACACATTAGGCTAATTCGCTGCTACGAATTGCCAATAGATGTGAGTGGGAGTGTGAATGGTTGTGTGTGTGTGTGTGTGTGTGTGTGTGTGTGTGTGTGTGTGTGTGTGTGTGTTAATGTACTTAATTACTTTCCCCCTTTGTCCTGCAGTCTGTCCATGCACGTGTGTCACAGCTGCTTCCGCAGACAAGTTAATCCACACCGCTGTGCCCAGTGCAAGTTTGCCCACTACTGTGACCGCACATGCCAGCGGGCTGCCTGGGAGGAGCACAAGCATGAGTGTGCCGCCATCAAACAAAGTGGCAAGGCACCAAGTGAGAATGTGCGGTGAGTAGAGGTTCGACACTGAGATTTATGAGAGACCAACCCAGCATCCATCCATCCATTCATCTGAGACCAAATATCAACTCATCACATCTCATATATTTATAGGAATTCGCATGTGTGAAAACAGCATTCATGAATTCCCTTGATCAGACCTGCTTATATTAGCTAACTTTCCAGCACTAACAGCAAAGATTATGAATGTTTATGAATTCTTGTGCCTCAGGTACCTCAGGATGTGCTTATCTTAGCTATCTAGCTAATTTTAACTATAAACTTTCTAAGAATTCATGCATGTGACTTAAATATCACGTCTGCCTCACGGCAAGTCGATCCTGGGTTTGAGTCCTGGGCTCGTCAAGAGCTTTTCTGTGTGGAGTTTGCATGTTCTCCTCATACCTGTGTGGGCTTCCTCCAGGTACTCCGATTTCCTCCAACAGTCCAAAAACATGCACGTTAGGCTAATTGGCTCTTTCCAGTTGCCCCAAGTGTGAGTGTGAATGGTTGTGTGTGTGCGTTGGCCCTGCGATGGACTGCCAAAGTGTCCGGGGTGTACCGTGCCTATGCCCAGAGTCGGCAGAGAGAGGCTCCAGCCTCCCCGCAACCCTAAAAGGATTAAGCGGTTTCATGCAAATGAATTAATGAACATGTTCCTGTACGTTTTAATGTTTAGTGTCAGGTTTTCCTTTCAGTCTGGCTGCGCGAGCTCTATGGCGCATACAGAAGCACAAAGGAAAAGTCTTCGACACACAGCTCACAACTCTAGACCTCTTGGAGGACCATATCTCTGCAATGACCCCAGAGGACCTTAAACAGCTCAAAGTGAATGTTGACAGCTTCCAGGACTACTGGAAAGGCAACAGCAGGCAGTATAACGCAGACTATGTCTCACATATCTTTGGTGTGGTAGGCATGTCTTCACTGTCCATATGCAAACTCTTCTTGTATTTAAAAACAACATAATACACAGCTTCGTGTATAAAATATAAGGCTGGTGCAAGGCCACACATGTGAAGAACTTAATCACTGTATTTCCTTTTCAGATTAACTGCAATGCCTTCACTCTAAGTGACCAACGTGGGCTCCAGGCAGTAGGTGTGGGACTCTTTCCTAACCTCTGTCTGGTCAACCATGACTGCTGGCCCAACTGTACAGTCATCCTCAATCATGGCAGGTGAGAAGTCCTGATATGGTATGCATAGTATGTTTCTTTATTGCATAATCTATAATTTTTTCCAACTTTTACACATCATGTAAAGTGAATGAAACAAATATTGATTGGGCTACAACCAGACTTAAAAAATAGGGGCACAGTAGTTCTGTCCTTTAAGGTACAGTCTACAGTAATATACTCTCTCTAGGGCTCATTATTGACCTCAAGGAAACTATGTGTACCCGTTTACATATATGTTCCCAAGACATATATCAAGGGTAGAACTAAGAACCTTAGAGGGTACCTCTAAGTGACAAGCCACTGTCTCCATAAATGTACAGTAATTCACTTTAGTATATACTACACCGAAAAGGCGTGTTCTGATTGGTTTGCTATGTCAGGATAATGGATATTATCCACCTTGCAAACTCACCGGACCACTTAACCTGCCTATGGTCATGTGGAGGCTGGAGCCTATCTCAGGTGACACCCTGGACAGCTCGCCAGTCCATTCACATTTCCACACACATCTAGGGTCAATTTGGAACAGCTAATTAAACTAATATACTAATGGACAGTGGGAGGAAGCTGGAGTTCCCAGAGAAAACCCTTGCAAGCACAGGGCGAACATGTAAACTGCACACAGAAACACCCTCTCCGAGCTCAGGACTCAAACCTTGGACCTTCTCGCTCACTGTGAGGCCAACGTGCTAACCACTACACCAACGTACCTCCCAAAGGGGCAGTGGTGGCTTAGTGGTTAAGGCGATGGGTTACTGATTCGAAGGTCAGCGGTTCAGTCCCCACTGTCACCACTGTTGGGCCCTTGAGCAAGGCCCTTAACCCTCAATTGCTCAGTTGTATAAAAATGATAATTGTAAGTCGCTCTGGATAAAAGCGTCTGCCAAATGCTGTAAATGTAAATTTGGGATAATGCTTGAATCAAAATGGTGGACAAATGGTGACTACTATCAAGCTTTAAAAAATGTGAAAATAAACCATAAAAATATGCTATAGTTTACTTTTCTTAAGTTCCTGTGTAGTATATACTAAAAAAAAATATTCGCCTCAGGCTCGGTGGATGTTGGATTTATTAACAGGACGTCAAGACGGGACTTCTGATTGAACAAACATTTGCACATTTGTATGGTTTACGTCAGAAATCTAGTGTCTGGTCTGGCTAAACAAATGAAAGCATGTTTACATCGTGTTATTTGGTAGTCGCCTGTAATCTGGCCTCTTGCCTTATTTTCCAGTCAGACCGCTCTGGACCCAGCTTTACACTCTCAGAGGAGGTAGGCTAGTGGAGTGTAACTGAATCTTAACCTTTGGCTTTGGTGAACTTACCGCATCTTTTCCATATCACAAGTTCATTCAGTTCGTCCCTGTGACTGTTTAAATAGATCTGTATGAACTTGAATATTTGCGGTGGTGCTAATGCTACTAACGAGTGGCTAGTGTAAAGTAAAATGATTGTTTGTATTAATTAAAGCATATAGTGACTTTAATATAATGCGATTTGCATTAGATATACTGCAGTAAACCGACTGAATAGAACTGCATTCTTCAGAAGCATGGATATGACTGTTAAGCATAATTTTATGCATCATGTTGTGTTGTTTTCTACAGCATTTATCCTCAGATCCCCATGAAAGCATGCAGTTACTCCCGTAAAATATTATAGTGTATCCATTAATAGTATTGCTCACCTGCATAATGCTTAAAATCGAAACGTTCTGTCTTTCTTTGTAAGCTGTTGCTATTCTGTCCTGATGGTAGAATTGAGCTGCGTGCCTTAGAAAAGATTCCAGAAGGTGCTGAGGTGACAGTCAGCTATGTGGACTTCTTAAACTTATCCAAGGATCGTCAGAAGCTGCTCAAGAAGCAATATTACTTTGACTGTAAGTGTGAGCACTGCAGCAAAGGCATCAAGGACGACCTCATGATGGCAGTGAAAGAGACCGATGGCAAAAAGGTGGGGTGGCTATAAACATATTGTGTGTGCTGGTATATTAGTAAAAATCAGTTTGAAAACACTGGAAGGGCTTATATTGGAACATGATCGATCAGAAGGGGCTGTAACTTTCTGTAACAGCAGCTTTGCCATGTGTCATTCCATCCGGATTGAAAATTCAAGATTTAACACTATTACCTGCCATTTTCTTAGGCATAAGCTAATTTTTATAAAGAGATCTCTTATTTCCCCCTAATAATTCTATAACGTCATGCAGGTGACAATCTTAGATTTTTTTGGAACATCTGATATTTGCAGGAAAAATGTGTGGCGGTGGGGGAGTGAGCAAGGCACCTAACCCCCAAACTGCTCTCCGGGGGCTGCAATGTGTAGCAGCCCACTGCTCCGAGTGTGTGTGCTCACTGTTTACGTGTGTGTGTGTGTGTGTGTGTGTGTGTGTGTGTGTGTGTGCTCACTTTTTATGGGTTAAATGCAGAGGTCAAAATTTTCCTTGTGGAATTAATACAGTATAAAAAAAATTAAAAAAAATTTTAATCTTAAAAAAACTCCAAATCAATCAATCAATCAATAACTCCAAATCAACCAATTACACAATGTTAAGGCTTTAATGTTGCTATGGGTGTCATTTGGGATAAGATTCTATCTTAGTTTCTCTACTGAATCCTCAGCCCTCGGCCGAGCTGGTGAAGGAGGTCACAGACTTTAGTGTGGAGGCCTTCGCCAAAATTGAACAGGCTCGTGTGGAAGGAAACGTCCATGAGGTAAGTTATATAAAAAGAACTTTTAACTTCCATATATAACCTATGTATAAGAAGCAGGCACTGTTTCTTACAGTGGAGCCTGGTAATAGATCAAATAATTAATACAGCACAAATGATAAAGAGACTGTGTACACCATAATATATATATATACTGTATGATTGTTCATTCACTCATTCATTTGCCGAAACGCTTAGTCCTACCAGGGTAATGGGGATTCTGGGCGAAGGTGTTGTACGCCCTGTTCTTCCTCTTCTGTTTTGGCTGTTTTTCTCAGAATTCAGCTTTCAACTCCTCAGACTTCTATCTAGCTCCCCCAGGCTGCCATCCACCTGTAACTAACACATGTTTATTCTTCTTTGGGATCTATGTCCGGTGTAGGTAGTAAAAATCTGCCGCGAGAGCCTGGAGAAGCAGGAACCGGTGCTGGCTGAGACGCACCTCTACCTGCTGCAGGTGTTCAGGGTGATCAGTGAGGTGCTGTCCTACCAGCAGTCCTTCCAGGAGGCTGCCGAATATGCACGCAGGATGGTGGACGGCTACGTGTACGTATAGTGTGCATGTTTGACTCACAAAAAAAACAACAATAATATATTTTATGTGTATATACTTGTTTCCTGCCATCCATCAGGAAGCTCTATCACCCAAACAATGCTCAGCTTGGCATGGCAACCATAAGGGCAGGCGTGGCACACTGGCACGCAGGGCTGATCGAAGCTGCTCATGGCCTGATCTGTAAAGCCTATGCAATCCTCATGGTTACGCATGGACCCCATCACCCAATTACAAAGGACTTAGAGGTAATACATTAATTAGCTGACATGCACTTACATATCAGCTATAGGGGTTTCAGCTTGGTGGAGGTTTGCCCTTTCCAAGTGCGCTTGTTTTACAATTAATTTACAAAAAATTACAAAAACAAGATGTTAAACACAAAGAGTGAGTGAAACAAGACAGCAAAACAAAATATATAGCAAAACTAACAAAACAATAATGTTTTAAAAAATAAATTAAGGGTTTACTTCAGCATCGTATTGCTGCCACACCAGTTTAACAAAAAGGATCGGAATCATAGCATCAAACTTTTCACATTATCACAATATATTTAAAAGGTATTTTGACGTACTAAATAAAATTTTATTGCTATAACATGATATGTTTTTATTTTATAATATTAGAATATATTGTAATAGCATGAAAAATTTGACATTCAAACATGATAAATTTTATATTGTTATAACATATTATGAACATATGTACTAACATATGTACTAACATATGAACATATGTACTAACATATGTAATAACATTATATAACATTATGAACATAACATTAAACAATATATTGTTTATTCTTATAATGAGATAAGTTTGTATGACAAAAGGAAGGCAGTGGTGGCCCGGTGGTAGGGTGCTGGATTACTGATCCCAAGGTCGGGGGTTCAGGCCCCACTCTCAACGGGATGTCACTGCTGTCCCCCCAGTGCAATCAAAAGGCCCGCCATGTCTCTCACTGAGAGAGAAGTTTACATGACAAAATTACATTAAAACTTATGTTATATCCTGAAACATTTAACGTTACAACATGATAAAGATGATATTGTTATAATGGAATAATTTTGTGTTGGAGTAGCGGGAAAATATATTGTGATGATGTGAAAATTTTGACATTATAAAAATAAACCTTTCAAACGTTATAATGAGAAACTGGATTTTTTTTTTCTTTTAACTGAGTGCCAGCAAAACATTGCCGTAGTTTACATACAGCAGCATATACTATATAGATTACCTATCAGACCTGAATGGCGTAGAGAATATTTGTATTATGTACAGAATTGAAAATAGAATACATTTGTTTTTTGTTTTTTGTTTTTTTTTCTTATCAGATTCTACTGCTAGACACCACATTTCTTTGGTGGCATCCTTACCATGTGTTTAATGTACAAGAAGTGGATATAGAGTTTAATAAGACAGCGTTTGACATTAAATGCATGTATCATGTGTAAAGTGTGTCTTTCTGTGTCTTTCCCCAGACTATGCGCAGACAGACAGAGCAGGAGCTGCGCATGTTTAAGGAGAACGAATCTGTCTACCACAGCATGAATGAGGTGGCTCTCAGCAGCAAACACACGGCCACTAGACTCATCATGAGCAAATAGATTGTCAATCACCTGCAGCTTATTTTATTACACCCATATCTGCAGTGTTGGATGTTCCAAACCTAATGATGGAATTAACAAAAACCTCAAAACTAATCATTACTGATGGAATTAATGTGGCAGTGTTAATGTTGCACCGGTTGGTAAATTTCCCTGTATGTCTCTCTGATCTGTTTGTGTAAATAAACCTCGCAAGACATGGAAATTGCCCAATAAATTTCAAACAAGGTGTTTCTACGTTGTAGTTCTTGACACTTTAGAAGACACAGTATTTTCCACAACACTGATATTCTGAAAATGGTCCAAGCTACAAGGACACGGTTCTTTTTCTCTAATATGGGGTGTGGTTGTGGGTGGCATGCTGGCGTCGTGGTCAGCACATCCTGGGTTTGAATCCCAGGCTCAGGCGTTTTTCTGTGTGGAGTGTGCATGTTCTCCCCATGCTTGCATGGGTTTCCTCCAAGTACTCCGGTTTCCTCCTACAGTCCAAAGGCATGCACAGTAGGCTAATTGGCTGCTCCAAATGGTTGTGAATGGTTGTGTGTGTTGCCCTGTGATGGTCAGGTGAGCTGTTCAGGGTGTACCTTGCCTTCACCCAGTGTTGGTTGAGATAGGCTCCAGCCTCTCTGTGACCCTAATAGGATTAAGCAGTTCAGAAAATGAGAGAGTGAGTCTAATGTGGTTACATGGCATCATCTTACCAGTAATATATATGGAATAATGTCAGATTTGTGTATCATTCTCTATTTTAAGAAGATAATAAAGGATTATTAAACATATTTTGTAACGATTTCCTTTTAATAATTTTAAGCTTTACATAATTTATAATTATTTTGCTTATTGAATTATTGAATTATTTGGGGCAATTTTGGAACAGTCTATTAACCTGATGTGTTCGTCTTTGGACCCTGGGAAGAAACCGAAGTACCAGGAGGAAACCCACACAAACACAGGGAAAACATACACACAGAGCCCTGGACTCGAACCCAGGATCTTCTTACTGTGAGGGGAACTTGCAAAGCACTATGACACCATGCCGCCCCATTTTCTAAATTCTAAAAAAGTTAGTGGTTTTATAACCTATTATAATGTCATAATGATGATGATGATGTTCCTTTATTGATCTGCAATGGGAGAAATTCAAGTTGACAGTAATAGAGTGAAAAAGAGGATGAGTAGTAATAACAGAACAGAATCAATATCAATATTAACAGAATCAACAATATAAGATATGTGTTATGAATATGTAATAAATTAAGTACTATATTACATATAACAGTAAAACAACTTAAATTTTGAGAAGATTTTCTCATCTTCTCCCCGCTTTCCTTCGACTGAAGCAACTAAGAGTTCAACTCTTCCTGGATGGGACGCTAGTTCATCGCAGGTTACCTTCCCAGCATTTTTACTGGTACCCATTTATACAGAGAGAACATGCAAACTCCACACAGAAACGTCCAAGCGCGGGAATCGAACCCAGGACCTTCTTACTCTGAGACAGACGTGCAAACCACTGCGCCACCATGCCACACCCGTCTGGTATTTAATTCAATTGATTTCACCCTTTATCAGTTAAATTTGGCTCATTGGACTGAGGGGGCAATTATTTTTTCTCATGGGTGACCAAGGTGAGTTTTTATCCTTCAATAAATTACAAGATCATTTGAAAAATGTCTGTGTATCTTATCTTTCCATCCATTTGCCAAACTGCTTAATTCTATTGGGGTCGCAGGGAGGCTGGTGCCCATCACAGCCGACTTTGCCCAAAAGTGAAAGGCTCACAAGTCCATCCCAGGGCCAACAGACACACCCATTCATTCAATTTGGAACAAACGATTACCTAAATGTGCATGTCATTGGACTGCAGGAGGAAACCTGTGTGCCAGGAGGAAACCCATGCATGCACCGAGAAAACATGCAAACTCCACACAGAAAGCACCAAGCCCATGCCTCGAACCTAGGACCTTCTTGCTGTGAGGCAGACATGCTAACCACTATGGCTCCATGCTGCCCTATAATGGCTTATGAATAAACAAAAGGTCGCTGGTTAGATTCCCGAACCAGCAGGAAAAATATGTGGCGGCAGACGAGTGAGCTCCACCTGTTATGATTATCACTCCCGGAGACAAGGCTTTAGTCGGTGAAACATAAAAGTTTATTAAATAAACAAACAAACAGGGCCTGGGAAGCCACGAGAAAGGAAAAGCAGAAAAACAAAACAAGCCACGAGGGGCTAACCAAAACTAACGCGGAGAGGATCTAGGACCAGGAAACAGGGAAAGATAAGGGAGAAGTTTAACTGGACGTGGAAGGGTTCTGGAAGTGAGGAGACAAGGCTGGAGAAGATCGGAGCGGGAATCTGAATAGCGCAGTGTAAACAGGTAAATAATCTTGAGTCCAAAAAGGCTAGAAGGAGAGGCAAAAACAACTCGCAGCTCCAACAAGGCTAGACAAGCGACAGAGTGAAGTGAGAGGTTAAATAGGAGATCTAATCAGTGCGGGGAAACGAGGTGCGGGTGATTATCATTAATACTCAGGAGACTGGGAGCGCGGTGTGTGAGCGTCTGGGGGAGAGTTCGGAGTGGACGTGACAGTAGCCCCCCTCCAGGCGCCGCTCCGGGGTCCCGGTGCTGTCGACGCCGTGGACGGCCTCGAGCTCGGGGCGCTGGTCGACTGGGGTGTTGTTGGTGGAAGTCCTCCAGCAAGCTGGGATCTAGGTTATCTTTACGGGGGACCCACGACTGCGCCATAGCCTTCCCAGTCGATCAGGTACTCAATCGCCCCACGGCGCCGACGAGAGTCCAGGATGCCCCAGACGCTGTATATAGGACCCTCATCTGTAGCCAGCGGTGGAGGGGGTTCGGCTGTCTCGCCGGACTCTGTGGATGGAGAAAACAAAGGTGAGTGATAGGGTTTAAATAAGGAGACATGGAAAACTGGAGGAATCTTATAAGTAGGAGGGAGTGCTAAACGGAAAGTGATTGGATTGATTTGTGCAGTGATAGTGAAGGGACCAATAAAACAGGGACTTAACTTCTTGCAAGGCTTAGCACGCTCAGTGGGGAAACGAGCGGGGTGCATCTCAGTGGCGAGGGAGCACTGTAACAGGAAACCATCACATCCGTCAGAATCCCCTGAGTAGTATGTGGGGTTAATGAAGGGTGCTTCCACTGGAACCGTGAGCAGTTGCCTCGCCGAGGGGGTCTCTGAAGCCGCTAGGGAATGACGCACCTCTTGTGCGACGATGGCTTGGAACGCGTCCGGTGGGAGAGGGGGCGTGGCCTTCATAGTTCAGTTCCGGTCTAGCCTTCTGTTATGATCAGACTCCCGGAGACAAGGCTTTAGTCGGTGAAACATAAAAGTTTATTATATAAACAAACAAACAGGGCCTGGGAAGCCACGAGAAACGAAAAGCAGCCTCGAGGGGCTAACCAAAACTAACGCGGAGAGGATCTAGGACCAGGAAACTGTCCTAGGAAGTTTAACTGGAGGTGGAGATCGGAGTGAGCGTCTGCGTGAGACTTGTGAGACGTGACACCACCTTCCCTTCCTCCACTTTCATGGCTGAAGTGCCCTTGAGCAGCCCACTGCTCCAAGTGTGTGTGTGTGTGTGTGTGCTCACTTTGGGTGGGTTAAATGCAGAGGCAGTAATTTCCCTTGTGGGATTAATACAGTATATAAAATTAATTATAAAATAAATAAATACATTTAAAATAATAATAATAATAATAATAATAATAATAATAATTATAAAAATAATAATGGAAATCAGGAAGGGGCCAAGTCTTTTTTACAGCACTGTATGCTCTCATGATTATGACATAATACTACTGTATGTGGTTTAATTGTTTTCAGGTGGAAGAAACAAACATGCATAGTTTCACGCTGCAATAATATAAGGAACAAGAAACCAAAATTTTAACCAATATGACACTTAACCAAGCCAAACTTTATAGAGATGTAATTTTTACTCTTACCAGCAGTGTGCAGTGTCTGTATATGTGGTGGATCTAGTGCTGGAACTTTGCACTTTGATCCGGTGATACATTTCATTTTGCCTTCACTTTGTTTCAATGGTGTGTTTAAATAATAGCAGCCTGCAGTCCCACACACTATTTAGTGCTCTTTCAGATGTATCCACATTCCCTGAGAGCTTCTTTAGTCTCAGCTGTTTCTGTAAGTATGTAATAGACTTGGAAAACTAGTTAGGTTTTAAACTTATGCTAAGCTTCCCATGATTTATTCATACACAGCTCCTGTCTAACATCAGGCTGAGACTGGAATATTAAGTATAACAACAGGATTAGATTATAGTGCCTTGTCCTCAGGCATGTGAATGGTTGAGTGCGTGTTAGACCTGCAATGGTCTGGTGAGCTGGGTGAGTGAGTCAGAGTGAATGAGTGCTTTGTCCTTTTTCTGGTGTGCAAACTGGTTCCGGTGCAGCATCACCGTCTGGTTTTGTGCAGAAATGGTTACGCATGATTGCGTAGACGTCTGGGACACCATAGAAATAGTATGCAAATTCGGCCGCCATATTGGCTCGGAGCGCCAAAGTGGCAAAGTGTGAAATATTACCTATATATATATTTCCTCAAAAACTCATTCCTTTATTTTTAGCCCGCCGACATGCAGTACTGCAGCACACGTGGAGGGATTCATGGCTGGGACTTCAGGGATGTTCTCTTCTCAGGCTACGCTCCAGACGGGGGCATGTTCATGCCCGAGACGATTCCTTCAATCTCCCCTGCGACTCTCCGATCCTGGTGCTCTCTGTCCTACCAGCAGCTCGTGTGTGAAGTGTGTTCGCTCTTCATCCCTGAGCATCTTATCTCGAAACATGACTTAGAAGGTAACCCAGATGCTCCTCTCCTGATGCCCATCCTAAATGCATCTCAAATCCATGACACTTCTTCTGTTTCAATCCAGCCCTCATATCTAGCGCTCTGTCCAAGTTCTCCATGCCAGATGCAGTGAAGATGGTGCGACTGAAAGGCTCTCTGTCCATCTTAGAACTGTTCCATGGAACAACGCTGGCCTTTAAAGATTTGGCCATGACCTGCACCACACGCTTTCTGGAGTACTTTCTGCGCAAGGACAACAGACGTGCCATTGTCCTTGTGGGTAAGCCAAAACATGCTGGCGTTAAGAAGATGCATAGATAATGCAAGGCTTTATTAATATGTTTGTGCCTCGTTGTATAGCACTTGGTAATGAAATGACTCTTTCTATATAGGGACATCTGGGGACACTGGTAGCTCAGCCATTAGCAGTGTGTGTGATCTTAGTGCCGTGGATGTAGTGGTGGTTTTTCCCCGTGGACGAATCACTCGGATACAGGAGAGACAGATGACCACTCACTTAGAGGACAATGTCCATGTTTTTGCAGGTGAGCAAATGTATTTATTCCTGATTATCTGTCTGAGTAAAAAAAAAAAATGGCACAATAGTCACTCTCTCACTATTCCCTCAAGGCTACCCGAGGCTTTAAGCCTGGAGCTGAAAACATATGTTTCTATTATCACGTACGCATCCGAGTAGTTTCCACACCTGTAACACACTGCCTTGCTGTAAATGCTAGAACAAGTCTAACAGACCATTTCAAGGACAGCAATCCAGTGACACACAGCGCAGCTGCAGCGCAAGCATTAATGTCACGAGTGGATGCAAATGGAATTTTTTCACACTTATAATTTAGCTGGGGATGGCACGGTCGTGTAATGGTTATCATGTCCACTTCACAGAAAGAAAATCCTGGGTTCGAGTCCTGGGCTCGGCGAGGGCGTTTCTGTGTGGAGTTTGCAAGTTCTCCCCGTGCTTGCATGGGTTTCCTCCATGGACTCCAGTTTCTTCCCACTGTTCAAAGACATGCACATTAGGCTAGCTGACTGTTCCACCAAATCACCCCTGGGTTTGAGTGTGAGTGTGAATGGATGTATGTGTGTTTGCCCTGCGATGCACTGCTGAGTTGTCCACCTTCACCCAGAGTCGTCTGAGATAGGCTCCAGCCTCCCTGCAACACTAGAGCGATTGAGTGGTTGAGCAAATGAATTAATTATGTTTAGTATGACTTTGCATCCAGGTATATCAGCATCAATGATATTTGTGTAAAAAGGAAACACTACCTCGACGTCACGTGACGTCCACATGACCTGCACTGACCTGGCACCATGACCCTACCCAAGCTTTTGTATCATTTTGTTTTTCTGACATATTGTTCTCTCGTTTCCATTCACACACCTCTCTTTGTCGTACTTGAAGCGGACGGAAGTTCCGATGAAATCGACGTGCCTTTGAGGAAGCTGTTTGCCGATCCGGACTTGGTGAATCGCTATGGACTGATGAGCCTGAACTCGGTGAACTGGTCTCGCATTCTGGTGCAGCTCTCTCATTTTATATATGCCTACCTGCAATTGAGTGGCGTTCAGGATACAGATGGAGACGGACTGCCTGCTCTGGAGGTAGTGGTGCCCACAGGAGGGGCAGGAAATATAACAGGTATAAATCTGCAGTTATTCAAACTTAGCATTCGAGAGGCGTGAGTGAAACAGACGGCATCCTCTATGATGTCTCTGAAGCTAATTGGCCTATCAGGAAGCACTTCAAGGGCAGAATACTGTACGTTTCCAGGATACTAACATACACTAACAGTTACCTCAAGGTCCATTAGGCGAGATGGAATAAAATATCTTAGGGGAAATCAGAGTGAGTCACGTGCAACTAAACTGAACCTTAGTGTTTGCTTATGAGACACATAGAACAGGATATGTGTCTACACGGACACTGCCTTCAAACATCTGCTTTATAAAAGCACCTCGTTAGCCAGAACCATATGCAAACATTCAGTTTGAACATGATTCGATGTCTAAATGTCTCTGAGTACAGCCTTCTTTCTAGGCATATTCTGAGTATACAGAATATGGCAGCACAGTGGCGTAAGGGTTAGCACATCCACCTCACAGCAAGAAGGTCCTGCCGCCGAGTCCCAGGCTCGGCGAACGCATTTCTGTGTGGAGTCTGCATGTTCTCCCCGTGCTTCCGTGGGTTTCCTCTGGGTACTCTGTTTTCTTCCGACAGTCCAAAGACGTACACATTAGGCTAATTGGCAGTTCCAAGGTGTGAGTGTGTGTGTGAGTGTGAACGGTTTTGTGTGTGTTGGCCCTACGATGGTCAGGTGAGGTGTTCAGGGAGTACCCTGCCTTTCACCCAGTGTCGGCTGAGATAGGCTCCAACCTCCCTGCAACCCTAAAAGGATCAAGCCGTTTGGCAAATGAGTTGTTTACAAAATTGGAACTTATTCAATAAACCACAGCAGCCAAACTGCTAACATACAATACAATATAATAAAGAATAAAAGAAAATGACAGGGCAACGAGGTGGTCAAGTCGTTTTAATCAACAATTATTAGCCAAATGCAAAGTAAATATGTTTGAATAGTACCTGAGACAATATTCACTGAGTCTGAGGCTTTAAAAAATCTGGTGTTCGTACTCAGCCATGGCTCTGTAGATGCAAGAGAAACAAGGTGCTTCAGAGTGAGCCACACAACACTATTCCAGCCAATCAGCAACAAGGGGTGTTTGTGCTTATGCTGGGGACAAACACACCCAGTTGTTGATTGGCTAGTGAGGAGAGGCAATGTTTGTCAATGAATTCTGTAACTCTGAGTGAAAACTGAATAAAGATGGATATTTGTTTGGCTGTTCAGTTTCAAATATAAAAAATTTCTCCATAATCGATTGTTGTTGGCATCCGTCTGTCTCGAAAGACTATGGAGATTGCGCCTTTAGAGTCAGTCTGTGGTGGAAATACAGCACCTGATCACCAACTTGAGTCGCCAACCGCTACAATCTGCAGCTGCTGCTTCAAGACTTGCTGGGGCAATGTTGCCTGCTTTGAGGTCCCGCTTGCATACATCTTTATAGCAGAGAACAGGCCTTTCTGCAGGTCTGAGGGCAGTAGAAAGCTCGCCATACAGAATGTCTTTGGGTATTATGCCATCTTGCATATGGCAGATATGGCTAAGCCAGCACAAGCGTCTTTTGGTGAGCAGGGCAACCATGCTGAGGGTTCCTGCCTGAGCCAGAACATCCTTGTCCAGACTTAATAATTTAATATAAACATAAATAAATCTAAATTGTTGTAATATTTTTAACAACACCTTTTGACCAATCAAAATGTAATAACTTCTACTCCAGTAAATGTTACCTCAGGGTATTAAGCATGGCTAGTTATTTAAATTACAAATGAAGCACAGATTTCTATTAAGTATTATCTTGCTGTTTGTACAAAATATAGTTTGATTGAATGTGAAAAGGGCAGAAAGGTATGGGTGCGGGAAACATTCCTGAGAATCTGAGACAGGTTCCAGCTGACAGAAAGGTGACGGTAGCTGTCAGTGAAGAGTTTTAACAGGAACACGTAAAGCACCATGCCGTTCATACTGGAGATTTCTCCATAGTGTCAAAAAAAAACCCTGGTGCTGGCTACGGCAACTCAAATCACCACTGTTTACAACCGTGGTGAATAGAAAAGCAGGTCTGAATGTACAGTGCACCAGATCTTGATGTTGATGGGTTGCGACGCCAAAGGAGCACGTTGAGTTCCACTCCTGTCAGCAAAGAAGAGGAATCTGAGGCTCAGCTGGAACAACATCACCCTTTTTTCTAATCTGTCCACTTGCATTGCACCTGTGTTCCTATTAAAGAGCCCGGCGACAGTCTATTGCCCTTTCTTAACACCTACAACAGATAATATATTTTATACTTTATTTTATTAGTCTATTTTTAATCAATCTATATTATTATGTTTTTTATTATTATTATTATTATTATTATTATTATTATTATTATTATTATTGTGTGTGTTGCTAGAACTAAGGACGAGGATCTAGAGAAAAACATTTCACGACATTACATCACACGTATGTAACCTCTCTGCTAATGAAGCCGAATAGGCCATGGGATCGTTCTTTCTCAGAAAGGCAGGTGAAACAATCATGCTGTTATTTGTATGGAGGACTCATTCAGTCTGCCTATTCTTAGATATCCTGCTTTTTCCTCTGGCTTTGTAGTGCTTGGATCAACACAGGCTCAATATAAGCTGAACAATAGCACATGGGTCAATTAGATGCAAAGGTTTAGTGTCATAAAGCCTCTAAATCACTCAATTCTACTTAGACATAATGAAATAATAGGCCCTATTTGATTTGCATTTAGCTGTTGACATGCATGTCCTTCTTTTGCATGGTGTGTGTGTGTGTGTGTATATATGTGTATATGTGTGTGTGTGTATATGTGTGTGTGTGTATATGTGTGTGTGTGTATATGTGTGTGTATATGTGTGTGT
>JBCNYH010000005.1:17731964-17771859 GCA_039654325.1 Tandanus tandanus
GTCATGAAAACAACAAACAAAGTATTGTTAAAGTGATAAAGCACCACATAGAGTGACTTTAATTACTGCAGAAAAGCATAATCAATTACAATTGTTAAAGTACAAGATTAATATTCATATCGGATCACATTCTAAACATCTGACTTTACAAACTGTGTACAAAGGTCATCAGATGGTTCGGCTGGTGTTTCGCTCCTCCCGCAATGATGGGATCCTTGAATGGACATCTCATTAGTAAGACCTGTAGTTTGTCCACTGTAGAAGTTTCAGAAGGAGGTCTTTGCCATTGGCGGGTAGACTGTGAGCAGGTGCGTCGCCTTCTCCTTCCAGACATGATGGATCTGTAGTGCAGCTATCTGTTTCACACCACAAATATATATCGAAATCGATACAAATTTTTAGTTGAATTATCAGAGGGAAGTTATAACCAGTTAAGAATAAGAAGTTAGCATATACTTCAAGAGTTCAGATGCAAATCCCAGTAAGTCCACTTAACCTATTTTGATAAAAACAATAAAATTTACCTGGAAAAGGTTTATTTTGAATAATCGGATATTTTGTTTGGTGAGAAAAAGGAGAAATAATTGAGGTTTACGCTTATGACCAACAGTCATAAAATGTTCTGCTAACATATGATTGTCAGATTTTGTAACAAATCTCTGTAACTTTAAACAACAACAACATCAACAACAACAACAACAACAACAAAAAACAGCTACAATGAATGTTAGCATATGTGACACATCACATTAAATCAGGTATTAAGTCACATTTGAGTTATATGAGTTATAGGCTATATGAGTTATGTACATTTCCATATTAATGACTTGGGTCCATTTTGGTACCAAAATCATTCCTGTAGCATGTCTGGTTGTTGGGATTTGGCCAATTTTGTGCAGGGGATTCAGGAGATTTCAAAATGGCTAATTCTGAGAAACTTCAAACTTGAACTTCAAAAACCGCTCTATATTAAAAATGACACAAATAAAAGAATCAAACTAACAGTTACTTTGAATATTTATACAGATTTCTAGTATCAAAAACTATAAAAACGTTGATTTACAAAAAACCTGACTTTTTACCAGCTGCAGAAAATCTACATATTTTCTTAACTGATGAAATTTATCTAAACTGACCAAATAGGTTCGAATGGCTCATGAATGGGTGGAATAATTACATTCCTACTGCTTTCTCCACATAACTGGCATTGATTAAAAGAAGAATGGGTGTGATCAGGATTTATAAAGGCGGCGATGCCCACTCGAACGGAACTTGGCCAAATTTAGCCCCCTGCAACCTAACAGAGTCGATTTCTTTATTTTCTTTGCAGGCTTATTTCTGACAACTGTTTCTCTTTTTTTGGGCTGCAGCCTTTTGCTTTCTCATAGCTCAGAACCGGCCCGTGCGACCTAATAGCCGATTCGATGTGATGGGGCACATATTATATTTATGTACAACTTATTGGGAAAGTTTTACCAAGACTGTTAGCTTTGTAACTCATTTCTTTCTAAGCTTTTAAAAATGTACTTATTTATTTTTAAATCTGGTTGAAAGAAATAAGAACATTTTTACTTATTTACTTGTGGTTGCTAGTGATTTGCTTTGTATTTTAATTAATTAGTTTTAATATTTATATTTAACATATACTAATTTGCATGTTAACAATTTTATGAGGAATTAAATGTATTAATTTAGCTGTATTAATTGATATTTGCATAATTGTATAATGTATGTAATATATATACAAAATGTAATATTGTTTAGAAATGTATAGGATAAATATCACTGATCTGCTTTAGAGTTTAACACTGATACTTTAGAAAACTGCAAAATTATAAATAAATATAACTATAAATATAAGTAAATATATCTAATATTTTTTGTGACTATTATAAAGCCATTCTAAGATAACTAAACCTATTTCTAAGAATTTAACTCACTGATTTTGAGATGTTTCTTATTCCAGGTACATATAATTCATTTATTTCAGACAGGTAACAGCAGCTGACCTGAATCGCAACAGACTCCTGGTGCAGCGCAGCGTCCTGCCACAGAGCCGCAGGGTTTTCCTCCAGTCTCACATGGAGAGGGCACGTAGTCCTCCTCCAAGCAGCGCATGGCCTCCAGAGTGCCCACCATGCAGCCTATTTCTTCTCCGCAGCAGATACTGGGACCATAGCATCTCCCCTTATCTCCAGGACCACATGCCATACACTTATCAGAGACAAAGATGTGTTCAAATAACGATCTAGTCACTGATACAGTTTAATTTTATTTAAAGCTTTTAACAATAGATATTGCCACAAAGAAAATGTTAATGAAACAATTTACTTGGCATGGTGACTAGAGGTGACAATTACAAGAAATAATTTATTGAATATCTTGAAATATATTATAATTATGCAATAATAATAAAAATAATAATCTATCCAGGAAATAAATATCTGGGAAAGAATCTGTACCTTTTAAGTTTTTTCTTTTAAATATTAGTTTTGTTGGTAATAAGGTCCTGGGTTCAAATCCCCGGCTCAGCTTTTATGTGGAGTTTGCATGTTCTCCCTGTGCTTGCGTGGGTTTCCTCCGGGTGCTCCGGATTCCTCCCACAATACAAAGACATGCCTATTAGGCTAACTGGCTGGTCCAAATTGCCCCTAGGTGTGGTTGTGAGTGTGAATTTTTGTGTGTGTATTTTGCCCTGCGATGGTCTGACAGGCAGTTTAGGGTGTACCCCTTCTTCACTCAGTGTCGGCTTAGATAGGCACCAGCACTGCGACCCTAGTAGTAGGATTCAGCAAATGACTGAGTTGAGATGAGAAAACTGTTAATAGCTGCTAGAGTACAAGGATAACAAGAAACAGATGTGTCTCTTGTGCAATATTACACACAAAGATGCAGGTGTGAAACGGATCCCCAGTTGTTCTTTACTGAATAAAAATAAATAAATTATAACATGATATATCATCAAATGTGTCTCACTACCTCATCATTGATTATTTTCCTATCGCAGCACACCCCATCATTGTTTATTCCTGAATAATCCTATTTTGCAATACACTTTCAATATTATAGTTTATTTTAGCAACAAAAGTATTGGAATGACAAAAACCTGTCGGGTGGGGATGTCCTGTACCGCTCTTTTGCCACCAATGGGGCAGTTGGAAATGTAGCAGGCTGTAGAGACGGATAGCAGACACAGCATGCAGAAGACTGAAAGTGGTGCTCCAGACATCTCTATAAGAGCAAGAAGAATATTAGCTAAGATCTACTTCAATAATGCAATAAATCACACATATTGTTTTTTTTTTTTAAACTGAGGTAAAATCGAATACTGAGTTCCCATACTTACTTATTCAAGGCTAATGTTCAGGGGAAAGAAACAGCGTGATTCAGTCGCTTCAGTAGCTGATGTTCCTCTGTCAGCCTGAAGAACTTCCTTTATATATCCTTAAGTTCCTTTTACAACGTGATATTAACACATCATTATCCATTACACTCAAATAATCCTAATTGGCCACATATTAATTGTGTGACCTGATAAGGGCAGAGCAGTTGTCACCTTGTGTTCCGGTAACGAGGATGTGAGTCATTAGTGCTTGGGCTGTGATGGCGCATAAGATTACAGAATAAGATTTTCAGCAAGAGCTTGGTGAGGGTAAGAAGGATTTTTAAAGGATCTTTAAGGGAAAAAAGGGAATTTAAAGGGAATTTAACTGGGTAAGTATGGAGGTCGTTCTTACAAATCTTAAATTTTCATTCAGACGCAGCTTATCCAGAGTGACTTACATTGGTAATTTGCATACAAGTGAGCATTAGGGACGGTGCTCAAGGGCCCAATGAAGGCAGCTTGGTGGTACTGGGGGTCAAAAACCCCCAGTTTTTGGATCAAGAAGCCAGAGCCAAAACAACTTTCAAGCTCAGGCATATAAAGGCATTTTTTTCTTCCTTGTACAATCCCAGGACAAATGGGCACCTTGTTAGGAAACATCCCAATAGCCTGTAAAATAGGTTTATGATGCATACATACTTGGGCAAATGGTGGCGTAGCGGTTAGCACATACTCCTCACAGAAGGAAGGTCCTGGGTTTGACTTTCAGGCTCGATGAGGGCGTTTTTGTGTGGAGTTTGCATGGTCTCCTCGTGCTTGCGTGGGTTTCCTTCAGGTACTCCGGTTTCCTCCTACAGTCCAAAGACATGCACATTAGGCTAACTGGCTGTTCAAAATTGACCCTCAGAGTGAGTGAGTGTGATTGCGAATGTGAGAGGTTCTGTGTGTGTTGGCTATGCGATAGACTGGCGAGCTGTTCAGGATGTACCCTGCGTTTACCCAGAGTCGGTTAAGATAGGCTTCAGCCTCCCTGTGACCCTAGAAGGATTAAGCAGTGTGTTGTTTCTAACATTGCACAAGGAAAATATTATAAACTAAAAAAAACTTTACCCTTCCACTTCTGAAAGCATAATGCTCGCTGTGAATAACCACCAACTCAAACAGTGCGAAACTGTAAGCGTTTTTTGAAAGACACACTTCCACTTTTTATACAAATGTCTGCTTAGATATTTGGAGATATGCAGGCTATACGATAGTCAAGGCTTATTAAGTGTTAACTTTATTCATGTCTCATACGCAGATTAAAACATTCCCAAAATACATGACAGTAATGAATTATATCAGAAGTTGAATGCAAATTAGCTAATACATTCTCCGAACAGATTACACTTAGGTCAACAAGGGTCATATTCCCCCTGCTTTTTAATAATGTATCACTAATTAAAGTGTAATAGTGAATACGTTTCATGGATTAAAATAATTACAGACAATCTGGTTGTCCAAGTCATCAAGGATATTTTTCAGAGTCATCATGGCGTCAGACTCCAGATTAGGGCGTCAGTTTCCCTATAAAACACCATTAAAAATCATAATGGGGAAAACATGAGAGCCCAGTAGATTGGAACACTTTATGATTGTTGGTCCCAAGTGGACTGGTTCAAGTAAGAAACTGATTTTCATGCACAACAGTAAAGTTTCCAAAGAATCTGAGGGAAAAATAAATTGTAACGATGAGGGAGATTAGAGGAGAATGGTCAGATTGGTTCCAGCTGACAGGAAAGTGACTGAAATGCAAATAAGCCACTCTTTATCACCATGGCGAACAGAAAAGCGTCACACGATGCACAATATGTCTAACCTTACACGTATAGAAGTAGACGATCACACCAGGATCCACTTCTGTAAAAACAAACCATATAAATCTAATAATAATAACAATTCTGCACCTCAGGCTTGGTAGATGTCGCTGAATTGAATATTTCCCTTGACGTTACACCTTGAACAGCTCGCCAGAGCATCGCAAGGCCAACACACACACACACACACACACACACACACACACACACACACACACACTCACACTCACACCTAGGTGCAACTTGGAACAGCCAGTAAGCCTAATGTGCCTAATGTGTCTTTGTACTAGGGGAGGAAACCAGCGTATCTTGAGGAAACCCACGCAAGTGTGGAAAGAACATGCAAACCCCACACAGAAACACCCTCACCATGCCCAGGACTCAAACCCAGAACCTGCTTGCTACGAGGCAGACGTGCTAACCACTACACCAACATCCTGGCCTGTGAACATTGTTTTTTATTTATTTATTTACATATAATATATGTACAAGAAAGAAATTAAATTAAAGCTTTATATATATATATTCATTCATTCATTTTCTAAGCTGCTTAATCCTAATTAGGGTCGCAGGGAGGCTGGTGCCCATCTCAGCCGAGGGCGGGGTACACCCTGGACAGCTCGCCAGGCCATCGCAGGGCCAACACTCACACAGCCATTCACACTCACACCTAGGGGTGATCTGGAACAGCCAATTAGCCTAATGTGCATGTTTTTGGACTGTGGGAGGAAACCGGAGTACCCGAAGGAAACCCACACAATCACCGGGAGAACATGCAAACTCCACACAGAAACGCCCGAGCTGGGAATCGAACCCTGGCCTTCTTGCTGTGAGGCAGACCTGCTAACCACTATTACACTAATAAGTATACACAAACAGTGCTAATATATGTTAGGTCTAAATTATGTGAAATTGTTGTATCTACTCTTTATATTATTAGGTTAATAAAGAGAGTGGATATAAACGTAGCCCCGCCCATCGTGTCAAAGCCCCGCCTCCACCTGTACACGGTGAGCGGAAGCAAAGATGGCGGTGTATCTGTGTGTAATGCAAAGCGGCTGATGGGCGACGTCAGCACCCAGAGATTATAGCTAGAAAATATACCTTACAGCTCTAAATATTACATGGTTCATTTAACATGTGTATATGTTTATAGTTACAGGAAGTGTAGTTGTTTGTAAGGCGGTGTATTTCCGCTGTTAGACCGATAATGACAGAGCAATAAATAACAACACGGGCAGGACGCAAAGCAGGCGGGCTGGACACCACGTTTAAAGGCTTCTCCTGGCTTTCCAAAATGTCCTTCAGGTAACGTGAGATTGTTGGTGATATTTAGGAGTTTCTAAAGATATAATATGCTTGAAATAAAGAGTGTCGTTGTGTTTTTGTAGCTGTGTTGATGACTCTCGGGTGACACGTAGCACAGGCTGTCGCTGTGGATACACTGCCCCTGTAGTATTCGGGTATAACAGGTATTAGGAGGTATTTGGAAATAAATAAAGATGAGAATGATTCCTAGATGTAAAATATATCAGTTTGGTCGCCTGTTGTGTTATTTCAGTCCACTTTAGTTAGCTGTTTTTGCTGGTGACTTGCTAAACCATATGACATTTGCTTATTTAGGGCTGTCTGTGGTGATGCCTGTATAAAATCCTGTTAGGTTGTTTGTTTATAATAAATATTACACATTTTACTAAGACAGAGTTGTGTATTAGCCCTATTTTAGCCATGTTACTATCTTTGTCCCATGTATAGGTCATGAAGTAAATGCTTTGCATAGTCACTTCCTCATGTCATGCGTTCATTTCTCTATTATTATTATTATTATTATAATTGTTGTTATTATTATTGCTGGCATGGGGCCTAATTACTCCCTCCCTCCCTTACTCACTCACTCACTCACTCACTCATTTGCCGAACCATTAAATCCTATTAGGGTTGCAAGGAGGCCGGAGCCTATCTCGGCCGACACTAGGCAAAGGCGGGTACACTCTGAACAGCTTGCCAGACCATCACACGACAACACACACACAACCATTCACACTCAAAACCCTCTTAGAGGCAGTTTGGAACCGCCAGCTAGCCTAATATGCGTGCCTTTGTACTGTAGGAGGAAACCGGAGTACCCGGAGGAAACCCACACAAGCATGTGGAGAACATGCCAACCCCACATAAAAACACCCTCGCCGAGTTCGGGACTCAAATCCTCAACAGCCCTCTTGTTTTGAGGCGGATGTGCGACGTCCGGAGGCTAATGATTTATATATATATATATAATTTTTTTAATGAGATTTACTAAGCACACGAAAGAATACCAGGACCATGTGTCAGTTTGCACGGCAGTTGTCTTTGCACAGACGCCCATTCTGTTCTTAAGGAGTGTGTCTGCTGTATTTGTGTGCGCATGCAAAACCTAGGGTAGGAAGAGTAATGACCAAGTGCAATACGCTTGCGGAAATAGCCACAAGGCGTGTGCTGACATTCTTAAAATGTGCAGAATAGCAGAGTGGCACAGCCGCTGAAGATTTACAGAATTAAAAAAGACTTTCTTAACATTGACGGATGTGAACTCACCCTGTTCGGCGGCAGATTTATTCCATCAGTGCAAATCTTTTGGTTTAGGTCTTGCAGAAATAGACAATACTGACCACTCAATCACTCTCACTCATTTGCCGAACTGCAACTATTGCACACACACAATTTTTACCCCCACCAACCAGCATATTGCTGTCCTTCTGTTATGTTACACTAATGAGCCTGTTTGTTGCTCCCAATGTCCATATTCAGACCCAACACAGGGAAGTTGTTGCTCATGACGGAATCAAGTCCAAATCTTTCTGGATTTGAGTAGTGTGATCAGGATAAAATACTCACTGAAGGTGACTGAATGAAACATAAGTGCAGTATATTAGAGCTTTTAGTTCTTAAACTTTTCTTTCACTCTACAGGTAAATCCCAACTTCCGGAGTTCCCAAGGTTTCAATCTTTGGGCCGTTTCCTCCTTTTTTGTTACGATGTCATCCACCGAAGCCGTCCCAGCCCTCGACAACCTCTCCATGTCCTCACTGCTGTCTGGGGAGCTGGAGAATGGGAACGAGGGCGAGGACGGTGAGCTGGGTGACCTTGAAGTGAACCCTTATGATGGTTTGCCCTTCTCGTCGCGTTATTACTCCCTTCTGGAGGAACGGCGCACTCTCCCCATCTGGGGACTGAAGTACAACTTGCTAGAGCTGATGGAGACTCATAGCATGGTGGTGCTGAGTGGAGAGGCTGGTATGGGAAAGAGTACACAAGTAAGGAGCTCTGATGCTTTTTATTTACATTGGTAATAGCACTAGAAAGCAACCAGTGATGAGAATGTTATATATGTTTATATCTGGGTTAATGTAGGTGGCGACAATTATAATGTTTTTGCTCTTGCTCCTGAGTGACTATCAACCTGGAGATCTCAAGTTACAATCCGGGTTGATGCCACAACCATCCGTGACTGGGAGTCCATGGGAGCTAATTGTCTGAGCTCTCATAGGAGGGAGGGATGGCATACGGTCACCTCCCTGTCAATCACAGCGATCACCAGCCAATCATGGGTGTCATTCTCTCAAAGGGGCGAATGACACTTTCCCTCCGAGTGTGTCTGGCCGGCCTCGAATGCACATGTGCAGCAGTTCGTTAAGATGCACGTGGCAGCATTCGAGTCACGGAGGAGGCATTACACCCCACCTTGGTTGATGGTGGTCGTATGTGATTGGGAGGCAATACTTGACTGGGGGAATAGATACGACTAAATAAGGGGAGAAAATTGGGGATTGTTTGCAGTTTTTTTGTCACTTTTACCAATGAGTGATCTCTGTGTGTGTGTGTGTGTGTGTGTGTGTGTGTGTGTGTGTGTGTGTGTGTGTGTGTGTAGGTGTCTCAGTGGTGTGTGGAGTATGCCCTCTCTCTGCAGTTTACTCAGGGTCTGGTTTGTTGCTGTCAGCCGTACTCCGCAGCAGCTTGCAGCTTGGCTATTCGTGTAGCAGATGAGATGGACCTGAGTCTGGGGCTTGAAGTTGGTTACAGAGTCCCTCACGATGACAGCTGCACACCAGACTCTGTACTCCGGTAATCTTTCTCATTCCCTTGTTTTTCTGCTGAAATATTTCTTACCCGAAGTCGCCCACAATGTCTGACATGACCTTTTTGTACCATCATTCACCCACCAGCTTTGTCACAGATGCACTGCTGCTGGAGGAGATGATGTCCGACCCCCTGCTGCGGCGCTACGGTGTGCTGGTGGTGGACGAGGCACAGGAACGCACCGTGGCAAGCGACGTGCTGCTGGGCCTGCTGCGTGACGTGTGCCGGCAGCGTACAGAGCTTCGTGTGGTGGTGCTCGCTACGCCCCCTATCGCCAATACCATCGCAGACTTCCTGGGTGAAGATGTGCCTCACCTGAAAGTTCCCCCTTTACCGGAGCGCACTGTTGTAGAAACGCTGTACAGGGATCCAGCAGCTGGCAGAGACCCGGCCACAGCCGCATGCCACATGGTCCTGGATCTGCATCGACGAGGAGAGGAAGGAGATATAGTAGTGTTCCTGCCCAGTGCGCAGGTAACGTATAGACACGGAGCCTGTGACTCCTGTAATGTCAGATTCTTGTTCTTGACTGACCCGAGTGCAGCCATTCTGCTGTTGTAGTTCATCCGCCACCAGATTCAGTGTGGTGTGTTTTGATATGCTTTTCTGCTCAGCATGGGTGTAAAGAGTGATTATTCGAGTTAGCACTGCCTTGCTGTGAACCGTGGACCAACCACTTAATCCTTTTGGAGCCTGTTTTAGGTAATTCTGGGCCAAGGCAGGGGTACAATCTGAACAGCTTGACAGTCCATTGCAGGGCAACAAACATACAACCGTTCACACTCACACCTAGGGGCAATTTGGAAAAGGTGATTCGCCTAATGTGCATGTCTTTGCTCTGTGGGAGGAAACCGGAGTACCCGGAGGAAACCTACACAAGCACAGGGATAACGTGCAATCTCCACACAGAAACACCCGAACCCGGGACTAACCAATACGCCACCGTGCCGCCCATAGACTAATAACGAGTATGTGAAACCCTTCTTCTCCTCTCTATTCTGAAATGTATCTCCGTTATAGTGTTTTGAATTACATTTTACACCTGTGTGCTCTTTGTCTGCTTGGGAATTTTATAACTAGCCCAGTACTGTATTTAAAAATCCCACAGGGAAATGATTAAACAGAGCGCCAAAATAGAAAAAGACAGGTGTATTCAGATATTTTTCAGTCCGAGTCGTTTCGTCTTGCTTTTCAAGCTGGTATGACATGTATGACATTTTTGGGTCAATTCCTTAGTTCGTCATTGTTGTTATCACTTATTTATTGCTTTCCTCACGTCTCTCTCTTTCTTTCTCTCTCTCTCTCTCTCCTGCAGCTGTGTACAATCGTTCTCTTTCCGCAGCATTGTATCTGCCGAATAGATCGGGTGTCGAACACTAAGATCACTTACTCTAATGGAAAAGTTTGGTCGTGTTTACGAACGAGTGTTGATGTATAAAGAAAAAAGGAAAGGCTTTCAATCATATTATTATCTGTACTACATGCTCAAAAGAATCATTTCAGCACCCAGTGCATGTGACTGTCACACATATTTACTCCTTACAGGCTGCACCTTTTGTCAATATTGTTCCAGCACGGCTCAATTCCTCATCATATCTCTTCTAATAAGGTCTCACAGTAATACAGCAGGTTATTCAGTATGTATTAATTTATCTGTGTAACATGGTTTATTATATTCATTGTTATAATGAATGTAAGAGGTGGAGTATATGGGAATGATTTTTCTGAAAGCGTCATATTACAGCAGGTGTAACGTACTTGTGCTAATTACTGGCTCTGTGCGGATATGCTAGCAATGCTAGACGGCAAATTTTCAGCCACTTCCCATAAACAAAGCCGCCTTCACTTTACACAGCGTGAGCGGACATGTATTTGAAATCATATTATTTGTTGATGTAATATACATAACTCTTTATTTTATTCCAATGTCTGCAGGAAATTGCTGATTGTACAGCTCTGTTGGAGAAGGAGTGCGTAGCTCTGAGTGCACAACTGGGCACGTTGCGGGTTCTGCCGCTCCACACGGGACTCGGCACAGCCACTCAGCAGGTTTACACAGCAGATGGAGAGGACAATCAAGCTGAAGTGACAGAAGATGAGAAAGCTGGACCATGTTTAAAACGCAGGGTCATCCTTTCAGATGCTCTGGGAGAAGCCTCTTTCTCTTTGCCCAACATTCGTTACGTCATTGATACAGGACTCCAACTCAAAACTGTGAGTTCTGATTAAATGGCACTCAGGTGTAAGATACGTGATGGAGGAAGGATTTAAAATCCATTTCACAATTTCTTTTAGATTTTTTTAATCCATGCATTGTATACTGTAATTTTAAGCTCCTGCTCATAAAGTGGCTCAGGAGATCCGTCCGTCCATCTGTCCGTCACCTGAGTGCTAGGATGAGTGTGTGTGTGAGTGACCTTGGCCTACTTTTCAAGGTCACAGAAGCAAAACTGTATATTAGGTTTCCGGACATTTACTTGCCACGTGCTGAAGCTGGGGCTTTCAAACTTGCTATGCTTGTTTATTTATTTATTTTGACTCCATTTTTGAAAAATTTTATCAAGTGGTCCTGTCGGCAGGAGTGTTTGGACTCCTGTGGTCTATTTTTTCTATTGGAGCAGACATTGTATTCTGCCAGATTCATAATTATTGGCACCCCTCAAGAGGGTGTGCTAAAAAGATTATACAGTACAGTGTAAAATAAACATTTCACACTTAGCAACTACTTAGGGATGCAATGAGAATAAAATTTCAACCTGACACTAAAACCCAGGACACACTGACCACCATGTTTTTAAAAAAGTGGGGCTCCTGAGTGGCACTGCTACTATCTGAGAGTTCGCAGGTTCGGTGGCTGGGAGCCAATGGGGAAGGGAGGGATGGCATACGGTTTTTTCTTGTCAATCACAACAGACAGTAGCCAATCATGGGCATCTGTGATATTATTTGTGATAGCATGTACTTGCCTTCCCTAGTTGGTAGCTGTCGTGTGATAGGGAAGTATTAACTTCTCTCGTAGGCAGAAAATCAGGGGAAACACTTAAATTAGGGAGGAAATCTGGGAAAATCTTTCAAATAAATATTACTTTATCTCAAAACATAACCACCAAACATAATTTCTTCTTCTAATTTTCTCTCAAACTTGCTCTTGTTGCAAATCCAGGTGTACAATCCACAGATTCGAGCTGACTCCCAGGTTCAACGGCCAATCAGCAAACACCAGGCAGACACTCGGTCTCAGAAAGTGAACAGCACGCTGCCGGGTGAGGCGTTCTCATGGTATTACTACAACCAGAATTCTAGTAATGATTAACTTCTACTCTTTAGTGCCTAGGGGTAACTGAAGTTGCATTCAGCTCAGCAGAACTTATTTTCTTTATCTGCAAAGTAGTGTAATGTATAGGGCAGGGATATATGAGAACCACAAAGTTAAGTGCAGTGTACTCTCTGTTTTAGGGGTGTGTTTTCGTCTGTACCCCCAATCAATGTATGAGGAGGGAATGCCTGAAGCTCGGTGTCCTGGAGTAGCCGAGGCAAACCTCAGCCACCTGGTCCTGTTTCTCAAAAGACTGGACATCGCCGATATGGGCCAGTGCAAGTTCCTGGACCGGCCAGGTCAGGCCACTATACTGTTTTTATTCTCTCAGCTCTTGTTATCTATTGGGTCCTTTTTACTCTTGCAGATCTTTACTTGATGGGACGTTTTCATAGTCATATTTTCAAACTATGATACTTTGGCCCTATTTGCACAGGGGAAAATAATTATTTGATCTTTTGCTGATTTTGTAAGTTTGCCCATGTGAACAATCCAAATTTTTTTGGTAGGTTCAGGTAGTGACCGAAAGAATGAGATCATGGATACAAGCGGCTTAAATGAGTTTCCTTTGAAGGGTGTCTGGGCTCAGTCTTAGAAATAGGTTGAGGAGCTCAGACATCCAGGGGAACTCGGGGCACAGCCGCTGCTCCTCTGCATCAAAAGGAGTCAGTTGGGGTGGTTCGGCAATCTGATTAGAATGCTTCCTGGTCGCCTGCCTTTTAGATTAATGGATATTTTAAGAGAGAGACAGAAAATAAAAAGAAAAACTGAAAAAAAACCCCCACACCATATAATGGTTAAATATGCCATGAATATCCAAAATACTTGTTGACATACCATGCATCCCTGATCGCCCAGCCAATTATGCTGTCTTGGACACCTTGACCTATTTTTCAAGGTCACAGAGGTCAAATCATCAAAAATGCCTGTTAACACTCTAGAAGGTGCAGTTTTTGTCGGATCGGTTTCCAATTCATAACCGTTGTACTTGGTGTCAGGGTCTTTAAGACTAAACTGGGTCACCTTGACCAAATTCCAAGGTCACAGGGGCCACATGAAATATGCATGTGGTCTTGTAAAAAGTCATATATGTCAAATTTAGTGCAGGATAGTTTATTTATACCAGATATGCCTGTTAACCACAAAGGGGATACGCCTAGTGTTCTGTGACAAGAAGACATTTCTAGTTTTATTATAGACCTGTACCTGCCTGCAGTAATAAAAAAAATATTATGTTGGTTCATTTAAACCACTGAACAGAATGGAGCATTGACGGAAGATGAATGAACGCAGTGTCGGTTATGCTCAGTGTCGTATATGAGCACCTGCAGATTTGATCCCAATAAAAACCAGACTCAGACAGCGTTTTTGATGGATTTCAGGAGTCCGGGGAATCCGTTACTTTGATACTTATCATGATAATTTGTTTTGCTATAAATCACTGCATCCGTTTAAGTGGAAAAAATAAAATAAATAGGTCCTGTGATCTGTTTTCTCTGCAGCTCCAGAGGCATTAATGCAGGCTCTAGAGGACTTGGATTACCTGGCTGCTCTAGATGATGATGGCAACCTATCGGAGGTGGGCATCATCATGTCCGAGCTCCCTCTAGAGCCACCGCTGGCCAGAGCCCTTATCGCAGCCTGTGAGTTTGACTGCGTCAATGAGCTTCTGACCATCGCTGCAATGCTTACTGGTGAAGAGCATCTCTACCCAAATACATTTATGCATATACCGTATAAACATATATCTTCGGATCAGTTGCCTTTATGTACACAGGAGTGTGTAATAGCATGTCTAACATGATTTTGTTCTCCTCCAGACTTTGTCAAAATAAACCCTCTTTTCTGTCTTTTCACAGCTCCTTCATGCTTTGTGACTCCTCCACCCAATAAAGAGGAGGCAGCATTAACTCATCGACGCCCCCTTTTGCACCCAGATGGAGACCACCTGACCCTCATTAACATCTATAACACCTTCCTACAGCGTGAGTCACAGCAAAACATCTCCAGGTTTTCAGTACATTTTAAATATTATAACCAGGAACAATTTCTACAGAGGTTATGATTGTTGCACCAACCAAAGTGAAGCCCAAGAGTTAATATTACACTGTTTCATGGTTCTACCAGCTAAACACTTAAATTTATGCCCCTGATGTGAGGACATAAGGATTACGATACATTTGATTTGACTCAGATGACAGAACTTTGCATTTTGACACTACAAACACTGGAGAGAGACATGGGTGTCACTGTGAAGGTTTGAGCTCCAGATACTCATGAAATAGCAATGATGCTAAATAATGGTAGCATATAACATGACTTCTTTTTTCTTTTTTCTATACTATATTAATCCCACAAGAGATTGGATATGCATTTAACCCATCCAAAGTGTTCACACACTCGGACCACGTTGGGGTGCCCAGAGAGCAGATTGGGGGTTTAGGTGCCAGCCATGAAGGTGGAGGAAGGGGAAGCTGGAGCTGCCAGTTCGGGAATCGAACCAGTGACCTTTCAGTCCCAAACCTGCTTATCTAACCATTAGGCCACTGCTGTCCCCAACATATACACATATAGGTTTAAGCAAGCGTTGCATCTGCATGTTAACAGATCTAAAGATAATACTACTAGGATCATATTTAACCCTTGAACTGAATACCAGTTTTTAAATGGTGTTGATAGACCAAGTAATATCAGAGTTATGATTAATAATTGAATACTTTTAATTTAATTTTACAAAGCGTGATGTCAGCTAAAAAACAAAACAAAACCCAAGGCAGTCTGGAAGTAAACGCTGCCATCAAGAGGACAACAGGAGGAGAAACACACCCTGGAAATGTCACTCTTGAAAACGCTCTCTTTTTTAAGGAAATCAATCACTTTAACCCTGTCTGAGCGCTGAACACATCAAACCATGAACCCGCATATTTCATACTTACCTTGGCTCAGATCTGTCCCATTTCAGTCAGAAATCTTCTGCATCACTATCATGCCACTGTGCATGAAGCTGATTGAGATGCAGTAAATTCCATATATCATCTGATTCATCTTACATACAAAAACAGCTGCACAGGTGGAGAAGTCATGGAGTTGCCACTATATCATTTTGAACCTTCACACGTTCATCACCGATCGACATTTTCCAGTTTCTAATAGATTGTAGGTTTTAATACAACACTGAACACTCAAGGCTTTTGCTGTAATACTTGATTTCAATGTAAAATGTCGATCGGTGATGAACATGTGAAGGTTCAAAATGATATAGTGGCAACTCCATGACTTCTCCACCTGCAAACTGTCTTCAAACATCTCATCACACATCCCACATGCATGGTGCCCCATGTAATACCATCCACCCACCCAAGGTCAGGCCGCCTTCCATATATGGTAAAGGACACTGCCATGTCTTTCGATTTGGCCTTATAAGGAGACGTTATTTAGTTAACTAAAATTATTGGGTGCACTAAGGCGCACAAGTCTTTGAAAAACATTCATTTTCATTCAATTTAACAAGTGATTCGACAGAATCTTTTGAATTTTGAGAACCGATTTCCTTTGAGGAAGTTATTTTTTGGTCGGTCATGGTCAATTATTGCGATTGTCATTTCCTTTAAAGTGCTCAATTTCCCGTGTACGATTTGCGCCAACACTACCCTGTTGAGATTCACGCACTACACAAATACATAGTGTACTACATGGAAATATACTAAACCTGGGTTCACACTAGGTTTGCCTATGATAGCCATGATTTGAGATAATCATGATGAGCGTGGGAAGTCGTGGTGATCCTGATGGAACTTGTTGGAATCGTGTTGATCGTGACAATTTTTGCTGTCAAATATTTTGAATCGATTATTACAATTTGACACCGATCTTGATAGAACATGTGAATCGTAGTAGACCGTAATAGAGTTTAACAGCGTAATAGACCTTGATGCGCTATCGTAGGGGATCTTGATGAGCTTGGAAACACGATTTTTTTAAGTTTCATCTCTTGGGTTCACCCTGGCCCCTTTTTATACCCCAATCGCACTCTATGCATGCTCATACATCATGGAGCTTCACGCTTTTTTGAATCGTGGGCATCGTGGTCCCAGTGTAAACCCAGGTTAATAGAACTACATGAATTGAGACACACCGTCTGAGTTCAGCAAGTCAAATGAACACGGCTGCTCACATGAACAGTAAACAAAGTAGCACCTCTTGCCTTTAAATGAGTTGGTGTATAATTGCTTTAAATAAATCAACATACAAATATATTCACTTGTTAAGTCTGTGGATTATACATGTTTTTACTTCTGAGGCGAGTCAAATGCACTATGTTGTATGTCCTTTAGAACAGGAACCTCGAAGTACATTATCCTAACTACTACAATTAATAATACAACTACTAATTGAGTCAATGAGTGTAAATATCGTCCAAAAACCTTTTTTTTTGGTCTTGTAATAGATAATGAAGACGAAGCCTGGTGCAACACGAACTTCCTGAATGCCTCTGCACTGCAATTGGCTGTAGCTATAAGGGCGGAGCTACTGGAGGTGATGCAGCGAATAGAATTGCCTGTTTCCCCTCCTGCATTTGGCTGCCAAGACAACAATACTAATATCAAGCGTGCTCTCATCTCTGGGTTCTTCCTTAAGGTAGCATGTATAAAACATTATCCCAAGCACATTAAGTGCTATTATTTCTATTAGTAACGAAGCCTTGCGCTACCGTCTTCCTCAGGTTGCCCATGATGTAGACGGCTCAGGGAATTACTTGCTGCTGACGCACCGGCACGTGGCTCACCTGCACCCCTTCTCGTCGTACCTGAGCCGCCGGCCACGTCTCAATCCTCCCAGCTGGGTCCTCTACCACGACTTTACCATCTCTCATGACAACTGCATCCGCACAGTCACGGAAGTTCATCCACACATGTGAGTCTGCTCATAACCTGCTTTAATCAATGTTTTTGAAGGTCGATTCTAGGTTCCCAACCCTAGTTTTGGAGAACCCCTTGTCCTGTAGAGTTTAATCGATTCCTGCTAGTCAGACATACTTAAACTCAAGAATGCCTGTCATGACTGACTGTACCATTACAGGTTGGTGGAATTAGCTCCGCAGTACTACTTGGAGAACCTTCCTCCCAGCGAAGGCAGAGACTTATTAACGGATATCAGACAGAGCCTTTTCCCACCAGAGGAACAGGAGAACGGAGAAGCTGAAGACAAAGCACACGGCGAACACCGAGACCAGTACAGTACAGAGATGTGTGTCCTGCAGTGATGCTCTCAGGGGTGCTGCAGACCCTTACGTTGCACTTTTTTTTTTTAGTTTTCCTGAGCCTAATATATTAAATAAAGAAACAGATTCACTCTTTCTGGGTTCAGTATAGCACATGAAAGCAAGCGGTGATCAGAATCAGACTGATGTGGCCTTTACAAAACAATACACTGCAGAGAATCTGAACAGATTCGATTTGTTAGATTTCCTTTTTGCAACGGAGCGCTTGCTTTAGGATAGGCGAGCTTGTTTGATGTTATTTGGATCCTGGTTATGCAGGAAAAACTCTAGAGAACAGATCAATTTGAACACTGGAAACGCGTCAAGCAATAAACGTCATCTCAAGACTCTTCAAACTAAAATTAGTAATATTTAATTCTTTGTAATGGATAGTTTCTCATTTTTATCACTACGTTTATGAAGATTAGATTTCAGCTTTAGATCTGATATTTTATTCCAGTTTGTAGGTTTTGTGCTCAAGTGTCATGAATTGATAAAAACTCAAGTCTTTCGCTTGCCCTCTTTTAACGGATGTGTAAAGTTTTAAGTAGAATAATAATAATTCAGGGTAATCTGAGCCTTGAGAACAGACTTGATTGACCTCTGGATCCTTCTCAGGGTTGTTTACACAAACCCTCTACTCTTATTGAATGATGCTTCTGTATTGTTGGCGAAGGATTATTATTTTTTCTATCACGTACTCTTTGTAATTGGTTTTCATCTTTTTTCTGAACAATCGTCTGGCTGCTTTTGTTAATTTAAAGATGTTTTCTGAACACGTTATTGTTGTAAATACCTTTTCTCCCATAATACCGCACAACAAAGTCTATACATATTGTTTTTGCGATCAAAAGGTTCGGTTTAGTTGCATTTATTCTCAGCTGCACTTTGTACTTTGAATAATTACACTATGGGCTTGGATAAACCGAGCTATTTTTCTACTGCATGTTGTACACAAACCCGCTGATGAAATCTGGGCTATGTAATAAAACACACATTTCTGCTTCCTTCTACCCGAAGTAAATGAGATGCTTGTGTGCTGGAAAATAAGTTTTAAACCGCAGTCATTATTGTGTTTCTGCATCCATTTGGCAATTTAATAAAATTTCACATTTTTATTATTGTAAAGGGGGGAAAAAAAAAAAAAAGTTTTCATGCCAAAGCAGTCATTTATCAAAATCATCGCAGCACTTTGGATTTATGGTGTTTATATTATAATGCAGCTTGTGCATGCAGTGAAGCACCGAGTCCAACAGCAGGACATCAGTCCATGAGAGGGATAGGAGGAAAGGAAGGGGTACAGGATGGTCAGAAGGATTAAAGGTTTCGGCAGTTCCAGCTGATTAAATGTCTCTCACACAATTTCTACATAGTTTCTCTAAATGCAAAACAGAGCTGAATAATTGAGGCTTGGTGTACAGTGTCCTCCAAAACACTAGATGGCAGTGTGTTTGTTAAATATTACAATCAGATACTCATTCCAGCAGGGTCGTTCCAGATACATGTTCGCAGCTACCTCATTTTTATTTTTTGTAATTTTAGTGACATCACTGTCCATATACAGGCTTGTGTGAGAGACATACAGTAATTCTATTTTTAGTGTGATGCATGGGTGGGAGGGACAAGAGAGGGAGGAAAGGGAGGGGAGGGATTTCGAGGCTTTGTCCTCATTTCTTCTTGGATTTGGGCTCCAGGGGCTGTCCAATATCTTTCCCACGCAACTTCATTCCTTTAAAAAGAAAATGATTTGCTTATTAACTGCAGGCACATTCGAATCACCAATTACTCTTAAGGCCACTGCATTGAGAGTCAACTGAAAAACTCAGAGTGCACTACTACTGAGAAATTAGCATTAAAAACGTTTGTATGAAGCACAAGAATCTTTATAATAAACAGAAACCACACAATAAAGAGGCCCGTTCACTTACAAGGCATATTAAATAAACATGAAATACAGTGTTATCTCTTGGAAATGAAATGGAATCGGCCATGATGTCTTTCTAAAACCATTTGCTTGCTCCTGTACCCGGGTCACAAATACTTGGGCACGGGGTGTGATGATATTAATAAACATCGCCATCTTGAGGTGAAATTGCAGAATTACCATCATAAGAAAATGGCGACCATCAGCGCAGACACGGGCAATGAGAAAAAGAGTAAATTTTGAATGAATTTAAACGAATGTAATGTGGGTAGGTGGGTGGGGGGATAAAATGCGCCATACGGGTTTCATCTCTCTTGAAATCGTATGTCTTCTCCTGTTTCTTAACAGACATTTGCACTCTGAGTTGCACTGCCAAGTTTGGTGCATTCACAAGAACGTTCGTCTGGTCAACAGAAACAGAAACAGAAACAAAACAGGTGAAAAAGAGATACCAAGGTTGTGAGCTAGGGTGGTTTCACTTGGAAGCCTTTGTATTTAGCCAAAATAAACTGACCATGAAAAATAAAACTTGTGCATGGGCAGCTTTAATGTGAAAAATCCCATAAAAGGAGACGTTGCTACAACCTGGCAAGTCATATGAGGTATTACGAGTATTTTCTCAAGCATAATCACTTGGCCTTCAGTAACTGTATATGAAATCAACCTTATAGACAAGATACACCTCTGTATTCTTACACATATGCTTTCTGCATTGCAAGTTCATGCATCACAAACTTACTCGCTGACTGCATTTGACAAGCAGCTTATTACACAGATCTGGATCCTTACCAAGTACTCTCTCGATCTTGCCCATGATCTGGTTGTTGGGGATTGCTTTTCCAGATTCATAGTCAGCGATGATCTGAGGCTTCTCATTAATTTTCTGTTGGGCAGAGAAACAATGTTCTCATGAGTGATCTTAAACGCAGCTGAACCACGACCACCCCCACCCCGCCCCCGGTTTCATCACTCCCGGGTCCAACATGTGAAAGAATCCCGTTATAAAAGGCATCTTGTGACTCATCTGAAAATGTGATTATAAACTAAAGTCACATGCTGGGTGGCCAAAGTGCAGCTGGGTGAAGATATAATCCAGCTTTAGCGCAAACACATCAGCAATGTGATTAAAATGAATTCAATCAACCCATGAGTAAAACCCCATTCTTTGTTGCAGTCAGTTAAGGTGATAATTTTCTACAAAGCTATCACTGATGGTTAATATGATTCATGTGGAGATATTTAACATTTATGGAAGGAGTCTCCAGTCTTTTTTTTTTTTTTGTTGGTTAATATATTTATTATGAGGAGTTAAGTCACATTAGAAAAGGAACCAATGTCATATTTACATCGAGTACCACGTCACATCCGTATCACAATTAAAAATATAAACATATTGATATAATAGAAATACTGTGCATCTTGATGAATGAAGAGCAAGGCATACAGTCAAATGTAAACAAAATGTTTTCTTACTTGTGTGACCCACGAGAACGTAATCGGGCGAAACAAAAAAACTACACAATTCGAAAAAGAATAATAAATAAATAACTAAGGATAGTTGTATTTAATAAATTAATACGTGAATAAATAAGTGCTTTCAAATCAAGTGTTTAGGCTACTCAGTATAAATAAAAAGGAAGCCAAAAGACAGAAAAAGAGAGAGAGAGAGAGAGAGAGAGAGAGAGAGAGAGAGAGATCGCAGGATGAAGCAGGACATTTATCGCAATTGTCAGTGATACTGGAATAGATTTGTGGCAGTCGAGTTTTGGAAAAATGGGCTCTAAACAGAACTTTAAACTGTAGGACGTCATTAAAGGCGGCTCGGGCGTGAGCCGTCTTCGGAGTGTGGTCGGGGAAGACAGAGAAACTCATGTCCCCAATCTTGATTTGTTGCCGGGCCCTGGCTCGACGTAATATGTCCACAGAGTCCGTATGATAGTGTAGACGTGCGAATATGGGGCAAGGGCGCTCTCCGGGTTTCGGCTTCGGCTGAAGAGTATGATGAGCATGGTCCACGAGAGGCTCCTTCTCGAGCTTAAAAGCCTCCTTGAGCAGAGAGGAAATAGCTGTAGCAGTAGAAGAGGTGGGAAAATCCTCGGGAATTCCCACTAACCGTATGGTATTGCGCCAAGATCTCTCCTCCAAATCATCACATTTATTGTCTGATCAGATCTGCTGACAGACGCTCCACTTTAGCCTGTAACGTAGTAATGTCATCGGTGCAGGTGGAGAGTGATGTTTCCATTTCAAATACAGTGTCCTTCTGCGGCTCCCTTCAGGCTGGAGGGGGAGTCACTACGAGGCAGGGACGCGGCGTGAGAAGCAGGCTGCTGTGGTTGTATAGGTGGTCTAACTTTTGGAGGCATTTCAATCGGCAAAAAATGGGCTTGGAACAGAATTTTTTAAAGGTTGTTGCAGGAGCTCAGAGAGACACGTCCTACACCGGAAGTCAGGAGTCTCAGTCTTAGCACTTTTTTATAAAAGTAGTAAAGGAGTAACTTCAAGCCTTCCGACCTGGTAAATTGGGATTTATAGGTTTTTTTTGGCAACATTATAAAACACATGTTTTTGTGTTAACTAAAAAAAAAAAGTAGGCGGCATTTTGGTTAGCATGTCTGCCTCACAGCAAGAAGGTCCTGAGTTTAAGTCCCGGGGTTGGCGAGGGCATTTCTGTGTGGAGTTTGCAGGTTCTCCCTGTGCCCGTATGGGTTTCCTCCAGGTACTCCCACAGTCCAAAGACATGCACATTAAAGCTAATTGGCTTTAATTTCCCCCTTGGTGTTCATGTTAATGGTTGGGTTGTGTACCCAGCATTCGCCCAGAGTCGGCTGAGATAGGCTCCAGCATCCCTGCGACTCTAATAGGATAAAGCGGTTCGGCAAATGAATGAATGATAAAAAAAAAAGTACAAATATTGTTGAAAGCTGCTATAATGTGTCAGTATCAGGAACAAACTTCTTTTACTGGATGTTCCACAACATTAAATATTAATATATAAATAAGTGTGTGTGTTTTTCTTTGACAAATAGAATCTGTTAAAGACAATTTAAAATTTCTAGCAATTTTGGGGTGGTGAAGGCAACTCCTCTTTCCATTGGAAACTTTGGCAGTGATTAATTTTCTGCATCAGCTAGCCGGGTGATGTTTTATACCATATAGGATGGTTCTATGCTCTTACTCACAAGACCTGCATTCATTAAAAAAAACAGTCACAGCAGCTCAAACAGCCAGCTTTAAAAACAAGTCATAACTTCACTGACTAAATTATACAGGATGTAAATAATAATAATTTGTTACATACAGTAGCCAAGTCTTTCTGAGTCATTCCCTTTTCTTGGCGGCCTTTCTGGATGACCTTGCCCACCTCCAGAGTCACTCTTTCATGTTGCAGCTCTTCTGTCTCCCGGTCCAATTTAGCCGTGTTCTTGGTCACCACATGCTGTTTGTTCTGTCCCGCTGCCCCTGAGTTAAAAAAAACAACACAGGATTTATAATCGCCTTAGATATCCTAATGAAGTAAAATAAATAAATAAATAAAATTTAAGAAAATTTTTTTAAAGTATGTACATTTGTTCACAGTCTAAACCAATAATAAAAATGAACCGTGTTCACACTGACAGCAACCATTTTTGGTCTCAGTGTTATCCATATCTAACATGGCTCCTGTATGAAGACTAGTTCAGGTTTTTTTTAATGGATCTGGATCAATAAATCAATTAAGGACTTATGCAACTAGAAAAACAACGCGTGACCTTTCCCCTTTTGAGATAATGTTTATGGAAGATGAAAGAATCTAACTATCATACTGTTAGTTTGCTCTGCACTGTCAAATTATGAAGCTGCCTAGATTTGATAAAGACTGAAACAGGAAGATATACATATATAATTAATAATAATAATAATAATAGGGGGGTATAAAAATGCAAATTAATTTCACACAATTCATGATTATTATATTTATAATATTTTATATATAATAATAAATATATACATAATTATTGCGAAGGGTTAAATCAACATGTCTATGTTTCAATAAAGAAAATGTCAGTAATCTTTATTTTTAATAGGTGAATAAAGTTTCGTTTTGAACTGGCTATCAACCGTCCTACATATTTTTATATAAAATCAAAAAGGACATTTTTAAATAAAAACTGTGTTCTCACTGGCTGAAACTGATCAGTCTAAACAACATCCTTAACGACATAAAGTTGACCCAAACAGGAGCCAACAGCATTTCCTTTCATTTGTAACCCATCAGCTGACTATATTGATATACAAGTTTCAATCCAGACACACTTACATTTCTTGGAGGTCTCCACCTCTTCTCCACGCCGCTGGGCAGTGGTGACAGCCTGAACGCATAAAACTGAATTAGTGGCGTTGACGCAGTAACGGCCCCGAAATTACCATGATCCAAAAAGACTTTTTAAATATTCTTGAGGGGGGGGAAAAAAGAGCATTCTGGGATGTAATGAAGTATCCTGACACAATGGAAGTCAGCCATTTTAACCTTGGCGCTCGCTACAGAGCTCCTTATGTTACAGCTAATCATCCTTGAGTCTGAGACTTTTTTTTTTTCATTATTAATAGATTAAAAAAATAAATGTATATGAGAAATTACAAACGCCTTTAGAAATTTTGTTCATAGCATTTTAAGAGACAAAATGCACCTGCTCTACATTGTTTATGATTCAGAAATAATAACAATACTTAATATTTTCTTCCAAATATTCTGATTGAATTGTGACTGGAATCTGTTACACTGCTATAAACAGAAGATCAACTGCTGTAAGCAACCAATTTAAAGCTGGGGTAGGTCATCTGGAAAGCTAGCAAAATTTTAAAGTAGCCAGCTAAATCCTCCCCTGCCCTCAGAGATCCTTCCAAAGCCACGCTCCATTGGATACTGGTTTCTCAGTGGACTGTGAGACAGTGATCGGTTGGTATTTTTACAGGACTAGTACATTTGCCACATACACTTCATCCTCGATTTCCCGTACCCCTATTTCCCGGATTTCCCGTACAAAATCCGGCGCCGGACATTATTTGGTATTGCTGGAAAAATGCTCGGACAAGTCCAGGAATCGATGATGGAAGTCCGGTTCGGTCATGATTTTCCAACTTCCCTCCTGTCCTCCTGGAAAGTGTAGGGACCACAGGTATTAGCGATTGCCGGACTTTTGAGGTTCCCGGACAGCCTATACCCCATAATAGTCCGGGAAATCGAGGGTGAAGTGTATTGCTGTCAGGTTGAAAAGACTATTTTAACCAACATACCATTTTGTGTATACAGCTGGCGGGACGGTGGTGTAGTGGTTAACACATTCGTCTCACAGCAAGAAGGTCCCATGCTTGAGTCCCTGCATTGGACGTTTCTGTGTGCTGTTTGCATGTTCTCCCCGTGCTTGCGTGGGTTTCCTCGGGGCGCTCCAGTTTCCTCCCACAGTCCAAACACGTTCACTGAATGATTCGATTTGCTTTCTAAGAGCAATTTTTCATTGTGAACGTCTAGAAAAGTAGGCAGCACAGAGACGTAGTGGTTAGCATGTCCGCCTCACAGCAAGAAGATCCTGGGTTCGAGTCCCGGGCTCGGCTCAGGCGTTTCTGTGTGGAGTCTGCACGTTCTCGCCGTGCTTGTGTGGGTTTCCTCCGGGTACTCCGGTTTCCTCCCACAGTCCAGATTAGGCTAACTGGCTGTTCCAAATTTAACCTAGGTGTGAGCATGAATGGTTGTGTGTTGGTCCTGCGATGGTCCAGCGAGCTGGTCAGGGTGTACCCGGCCTTCACCTGGTGTTGGTTGAGATAGGCTCCAGCCTCGCCAGAACACTAATAGTGGGATTATGCGGTTCAGCAAACGAGTGAGTGATTTGATTAATAGACTGGTCACCTCGTGTTCTGGAAGGTTCTCACACAAACCAGTTGCTGATAAGACCTCATATTACTGATACTGTTCTAAAGGAAGCCAAGTTTCTCTCAGATATCAGAAGTTTATTCAGTATTAGCAGTTTGACACTGATTTTAAAGAGTATTAGAAGTAAAAATTGAAATTCACAATTCTAAATATACCGTGTATCGTGATATCTTTTGCTATCATAAAGTCCACCGTTAGCATTCGGTATATTTACAACGCCTTCTTTCCCGAAGAAAAACAAACAAACAAAGTGGACATTATTCAGCCTTTTAACCACAGTTACCTCACCGACACCATTTCAGCTCATCAAGCTGTCCTTATTCTTCCTGAAACGCTTCAATGAATCTTCCAGCTCCGGAGTGTTTACACACAAAAACAACAGAACCGTGACTCATCTCTTTCACGCTGCCCGAGCACGAGACACGACACAAGTCAAGCGCGTGTTGGAGCTGCGCGAGGAGCAGCACGCCTGGGCCTGAGCAGTCCACTCTCCTCCCCGCTAAGCTAACGGGCTGAAAATGGCTCCACTCTGCTCACCTGTTTCGATCTGGCCTGTGCTGAAGACGGGCCCTTCTTCCTCAGGACTGTCACCGTGTCCCAGTCGCTCTCCGCCATAGGTTCCAGATGGTCGTCGCCAAAAAAAACCCCGAATTTAAGAAGCGAATCGATATGGAGCAACTAACAAACACTAGCGTGGGAAAGCTGCTTGGAGGTGAGGCGGTGGTGGCCGTTGCTTGTTGTCTATTGGTTAAAAATAAGCCAGCAGCGGCACCTAGCGTTCACTCTCCGTCATTGCAGCTCCGGCAGGTTGAAACGAACATAAATATAACGCTTCATCAGATTAAAGTGGAATTAAAGGCAAACCGTCCGAACTCTCCTTTTATACATTAACATATGTAAGTTTTCATAATCAGGTGGTTTTTACTTACATTTTCCGAGTTGCAATCTGCTAAAATTCGTAGTTTGGATCAGCCAGTTAGAAAAGGCTGCCGTTTCACTCTCGTCCCCCATTCATATAAAGCAGGTTAATGGCAACAATAACAGTATACAGATATTAATCTAAGACATCAGATATAAACTAGCCGTGTAGTAATTGCTCGGTTTTATTCTCGAAACAAAAAAAGGTTCATGAAACAGCATGATTTTATAGAAACAGATATGATATAAGCAGTGGTGGCTCAGTGGTTAAGGCGATGGGTTACTGATCCGAAGGTCAGAGGATCAATCCACGCTATTACCACTGTTGGGCCCTTGGGCAAGACCCATAACCATCAATTGCTCAGTTGTATAAAAATGATTAGTGTAAGTCGATCTGGATAAGAGTGTCTGCCGAATGCTGTAAATGTAAATATAAGCCTGCATGCATAATTTAAGTTCCTTTGAAGGTGCGCTCACACGATACCGATCCTGATTTGTTCTGATGTTACATTGGAGGCTATTTAAGGACATCGGTACACAATGGGAAACATTGGTATACGTTGGAGGACATTGTAGAGTATTGGGGAAAACTTAGGGGAAGGGGAAAATATTTCGGGAGTGTTGAAAAACGTGGTGGTTTTTTTTTGTGTTCGGAGTACATTGGGGAAAAACATAAGAAAAAAAATCGGAGAACATCAGTAATTAGAAAAATATTAGGAAAAATTGTGGTTTTTTTTGTTACAACACTGAAGGCACATGGAAACTACATCGGTACAAATCAGAGGCACATCAGTATAGATCGTAATAACATCAGATGAAACATCAGGATAATAATACAAATAATAATACAAAATAGTGACGTCGTATAGATCGTAATAACACCGGAATCACATCAGGTAACGATCGGAGAACATTGGCACATATCACAACAAAATTGGCTGAAAAATGGAACTAATATCAGAATATGATCAGCTAAAATCATGATTATGATCGATATCGTGTGAGTACACCTTTACACACTTGACGTTACATGTTAAAGAAAGAAAGACAATGAGAGCGCTGGATCGTCATCTTTATTTCAGCCATCCATATATTTATGAGCCAGACTCTGACATGAAGTCTTATTCTAAGCAAAACAGCAAGACCTGAACTTTCAGTTTCAAATTCACAGAGTTTAACAAAACCTAAAGGTCTGATTTCAGCGAGATTAAAAGGCTTTGGAATGAATTAATGCTTTAATGCGTAATACTTTGGTCTTCATTTCCACAGCTAGAATACAATATTAATACATCCAATGACACTCGTGGATATTTGCATTTTTATTTCTAAAGCCGTTCTTTAATTAGGGATGCAGTAGAAAAAGTGAGAAGATTTAAACACAAATCAAAAAAAAAAAAAAAAAAGTTTTTATAAATGTAGTCAGTGAAACTGAATAATCAGCGTAAACAAGTGCCTATTGTTGTTTTTTTGTTTTACTGTAGGGATCATCTTAAAAAAAAAAAAAAAAAAGCCTATCTATTCTAAATCAGGTAGTGAATATAGTAAAATGCACTATGGCTCAGTTTAAGCCTACCCTTTTCAAATCAGATTTAGAGTGTAGAATTAACTACCCTGGCAAAAATATTCGGAAAATCGTTCTGACCACTCATGGGGAAAGCTGGAATATTAAATATAAGTGCAAAAGTTTCCACATTCCTGAATAAATCGTATTCCACTGGGTGGGAAAAAAAATGGAACAATTATGCTTTCGTTAACATCATCTACAGATACCCCTGGGTCTCCTTAGTTTAAACATGATTCAAATCTTTTTTCAATTAACATGGTGTAGTGGTCAATACTGGGAACCTAATTAAGTTTATTTATTAAAAAATAATTAAAGTTTCCTCTATATTTTGTCTAATGGTCCTATTGATGTTATCCATCTATATATACATTCTCATCCTTCTCATCCTATTCATTATACAACAGTGTCCCAGATTCAAATATTCTACACACACCCATTCGCAGTGCGTGTGTGTGAAAGAATCACACCTTGCAAAAAAAACAAAAACCCCAGCTTGAGATGACTGTGTGTGCATAAATTTTCGTCTGTCCTTGTAACCTCTGTCTGTGTGTGAGTTACTGCAAAGTCACAGTCCAGTCGGTCCCCGCATTGACGCCAGGTTTATGCAGCGTTAACACCGACGCCGCAGAATCAAAATCAAACTCCACAGCAGCCTCAGCACCATCTAAAAAAAGAGCATGGACCATAATGCACATAATATCAACAATTTTACCAAACTGAATTTTCCTTTGCATTAATAATCCACTTACTGATCTTTTTTTTTTTTAACTGATGCTCAGATGCCATTAAATAAATTTATCAGAGGGAATAATATAACAGCTGAACGCACATTGATTTAGGGGAGCTGAATGTTGGCATAGTAATCTCCTGCCAATATGGCAATCTCTCAAATACCTGTGGCACTTGGAACCTCATCGTATCATCAACATCATAAATGTCATCATCTTTAAACCACTAAAATCTCCATCCATAAATTACTGTACTACTACAGTGGAAAATAAAACAGTATTTTACTCATCCATGAATCTTAAGAATAAATCTTTTGGGTTCTGTTTAATTTTCCAGTTTCCTAAAGAGTTTATTTTATTTTATTTTATTTTTTACAGTTCTGGTTATCAGGATTATAATACAGCACAAAGAAACTAAAGAGAGTCAACTAGAACCAAAAAAACACACTGACCTGCCGTCTTCAGGGAAACAGAAGATGGGCGAATGGTTCCGATTATTATCACCTTCTCTATCCATGCTGCTGTGGTGAACTTGGAGTCTGGAGCCAGATTACTGAGGAGCAAAAGAATAACTCATAACGGAAGAAACAAACAAACAACCCTTAATTAATGGAACAGTGACTACAACAAACTACAACACGAACAGCCCACAAGAGAGCAATCAGTTCAAACAACAAGAAAATGAACCGCAAATACGGAATATAACATCTCAAACGAACAGCCAACACTGAGGAGTAAAAACAATATTCATAATGAAGGAAGAAAAAATGTTACAGCAGTGTGAGTAGTTCATAAATGACAACATATCGAAGCGCAACAACATGAACAGCCAATAAGTGAAGGAACAGCTTAAACTACAGTGAAATGAACAGCCAATGAGTGAAGGAGCAGTTAAAATTACAATGCAAACATCCCATAAGTGAATGAACAGTTCAAACTACAGCAAAAAGAACTGCCATTATGCGTAAAGAACAACCATGTGGTTGTACAGACTGCAAGCTGCTTAATTTCAATCCTTAAAAACACAATAGCCAAAAAAACAACAACAACAACAAAAAAACAATGATCTATAGGTTTTGCCTTGTTTCGGGAGTGCAGTATATTAGTGCATTAAAAACAGCAGGAAAAATGCCCACCTGGAGGTAAGAACATTATCAGAGTAGTGCAGCTGCCTGTGGATAAATTGTCTTTCTTTTTCAAAGTTGAAGGTGTGGAAATCATCGATGTAGAGCTCGCCTTCAGCCGTGCCCTACAAAAGTAAACAATATATATATATATATATATTTGTAGTGCACTATAATTTATAGCTGATTACTTCAAAATGGTTGATTCACTATATAGTAGACGTGTGCACATTTCAAATGCGGCATGTATTTCCAGTGCTGAGACAATCCAAGCTCCTTACACAAGATTATATACAGCCTAAGTACACATAGCACTCCTTGCAGTGAGTGTACCTGATTACTTAGTGCCACGTATAGGGTGTAGGGGTCATTATCCATACAGGAGGAGGATCTCCTGATGCGGTTCTTCCTGCTGATGATGGAGCCACCACGCTGGAACACTGGGATCTATGAAAAAGTTATGACATTGTTGAAAATTACATACATACTGTATATAAACACATACTCAATAAGCAGTGTAGGGGTTTTCAAAAGCATGTAACACTGCCAGGTGCTGTTATTTATAATTAATAGGCAAACTGAAGTATACATTCTAAATAATTCTGGAAAATATACATTTTTATCTAAATTACCATTGTGTTTAATTTTAGCACTTAGCTTATACCTGTCAGATGACTCCTAAACAGGAAAATAAGTAAATTCATCATTTCCTTCCAGTTCTATAACTTTATGCCTTTAGTGTTGCTCCATAAATAGCCTTCACGATTGGTCGACAAAGGTGGAAAAGCTCGCGGTTTGATGTTTTATGAAGAGATGATGTGTTGCTGGTTGTAGTTCAGTAACATGTAACATAACATTGGCACTGCACCATAGGACTTACTGAGCTCATGGTGACTGGAATGTGGAGATTCTGAGCCCCGTCATGTTTTTGGAATGTGTGAACATCATACCAAACCTGCAAAATAATACAAACAAACTGTAAAAAAAAATTATACAAACAAACAGTACAAGAAAAGCGCAAACTTCTGCCAAGCCCAGCAATCCCCCCATGTGAACCCAAAAGTCAAAAATCCTCCTCTCTCACAATATTAAAAAAATGCTTTAAAATTCCCGAAATCCACAGTTCTGGTAAACAGAACTTTCTGTTAAAAAAAAAAAAATTGTAAACAGCACCCCCTGCTGGTCCTGCTGTAATATGACACTTCAAAAAAACATCCTATCTCACAGTTTAAAGACCCCTTTAAAAAACAATTCCTGGATCCAGAATTTGATCCGGATCATCTCCAAAATCTAATGGAGTCTTCCTTGTCCAAAACCCCACCTCTGGTAGAAATTTCATTAAAATCCAAGCGTAACTTTCTGTAAAAAATAACAATGTACACAGCACTTCTTGATGTAACACTTAAAAAAAAATCATCCTATATCACAGTGTTAAAGAATTTTATTCAGATCATCTCCAAATTCTAATGTAGTCTTCCCTGTCCAAAATCACACCTCTGGTTGAAATTTCATGAAAATCTGCAGAAAACTTTTTGCATAATCTTGCTAACAATCATACAAACCTAGCCTGCAAGGTAGAGGTGATAATTACAGCAATATTAGGGATATTAAACATGAAATGCCCTAAAAAAAAAAAGAAGAAGCTTTAAAATAGGGATTAGATCAACATTCCTGCTCAATTAAATACATTTTATTTGTATTATCCTTATAACACAGTGGAAAGTATTACAGCATCCACATGTGGGATAAATATGATGACAGGATCTTCAGTGCAAGCCTACTGTGAATAAGAGAATGAAGACAAACACAGGACTATTGTTACGTTTCCAGCAGTGGGTACAAATCTACAGTACCCAGGTGACATTATCTACTAAGGCAAAGGTGACACTGGGTGCATGAGATGTTAATATTAATTTAAAGTTATACTGCACCTCTCCTTTTCCAGGCAGGTAGGCTGTGATGCTCTTTGCACCTTCGTCAGTAACTGGGTGAACAAGCAGATCTTTACCTGTTAAAGATGACAAGTGAGGTTTTTATTAGAAATCGCTGAGAAATTATGGAGTATATTCTTTAGTGTCAATCGGACAAAGTTTGTTTTCACTCACCAAGTAAATATTCATTTTCAATGGCAAATGTTGCTGGGTCCTTAGGATAGTTTACCCACAAAGCCCTGGGTATGACCAAAGAGATGCGAACAATACAAAAATGTGTGAGAGAACGATATGAGGCTAAAATTAATCATAGAAATTCTCAGATAGGATATAAAACACACAGTAATGTATACTAGTGGGTACCAATAATAAACTATTCCCAAATAACCGAATGCACATGGCCCCATGACGTACTATTTATGTCAAAATACTGTAGCATGACAATGACTACTAGGGTGCAATATTATGTCTTACAGTACTATTTAGTGTAGTAGGGTACAATTTTAGAGGTAGCCCCCAAACTGAAAGAAATCTACATGACAAATAAATGACCCACCTCATGACAGGGTGTCCAGTGCGATAAGCGTTATAGAAGAGCTGATACCAATATGGTAGTAGGGTATATCTCTGACGTATTGCTTCTCTAATGAGAGCTGTGTTTTCTGGCCCAAAGAGCCAGGGTTCACGTCGTGGGGTGTCCAAGTGGGCATGACTACGAAAAAATGGCTGGTATGCGCCAGCCTGGTACCAACGCACCAACAGCTCCGCACTTGGATGCTTAAAGAAACCACCAACGTCGGCTAAGGAGAGTAATGAGATTCAGACTCGATTATTTCATTAAGGCTCTGAAACTCAAGCCATATCAAAAACTATATATAACACAGTAATTTTTATTAAAATATGCAACGTGGTAAACAACTGTGGCATCCTAATATCTTTTACCTTACTTCTAGCACTGATATATTCAGTACCACTAATATGTATCCAGCTAGTTTTTACCTCCACAAAAGGAAATGCCCACCAGCCCCAGACTCAGACACATAGGGATGGACATCTTCAAATGGCCCCATTCAGCTGCATTATCTCCTGTCCATATTGCCCCTGCAAACAGTAGAAAACAAACAGAATAGCAGTACAAATCAAACTAGCACAGAACTACTTAAAAAAATAAATAAATAAATAAAAATACACTCACCATAGCGCTGCGATCCAGCAAAAAAGGCTCTGGAGAGAACAAATGGTCTCTCTTTACCCCCAGATCGCTGGATTAATCCTTCAGCAGTTGCCATGTGCTAAAGGTAGAAGAATAATACCATAATCAGACAGCTAACGAGTCCTGAAACGCTTGTCTCGTCCTAGCTAACATAATTTACTATGTTTTCCATTCCATCACAATTTATTTATCTAATGAGGGGAAACAGTAGCCGCTGTGCTCCAAATGCTATATTTATTATTGTAGACTATATTTTTTTAATTTATAATATAGTAATTATAAAATAATATAGTATATATATATATAAAATATAGTATATATAATTACAGTATAATTGTTTACTAATCTGTATTTTATTCTAATGAGGTGTAATTTTAATTTACTTGGAGTGACAATAACAGTGCAGCTAGCATAAAAATGCTAATTTTCTGTTTCAGTATCAAGCTAACTAGCATAGTTAACTAACAACTTAAAAGCTTCTGAGGAAAAAAATATTAATAAAAATGTCAGTTTCTTAGTAATCAATCTGGTCACAAAAACAAAACAACCCCCACCCCCAACCCAAACAAACAAACAAACAAATAAATGCCCAGCAAGCTAGCAAACTATTTAGCTGTTGCTAACACTATATATGTGAGTTAGCATGAACTAATCATAAAAAATAGCAGAGATTTCATTTCATTGAAAAAAAAATTAGCTTAATTATTAATTCTCTAGCTCATGTTTCCTAATTGTCCCTCAGTTTTTTGGCTTTTCTGTTTGAAAATGAAGACTGATTTGAAATATATATGGGGTTTACGTAATGTTTACCACACACTGCTTTTGGGTACTATTAACAATGCCATTTTAAGTATAGCTAGCGACCTCGTTATTAACAAGTGATGCTGTAAACCTTTGAATTTTTTGAATTTATTACTTCTCCAAGCATAAATAGCTCCCAATTCACACCCCATTACCACTTTTTGATAACTGATTATGAACAGACAGGTTAAAGTGATTGCTCTCTCACCACATACAACCCGTAGAGGTTGTGCACATCTCTGTTCTCCCAGCTGCCGAACACTGTGTCTTTGTGTATTGTTACCTCTGGACCGCTAAACACAGATGGCTCGTTCATATCGTTCCAAGTATATAGATTCTCCATGGAACCCTGGCCAAAAAAACAATGGAAAAAACTTTAATTATACTCCAGCCGTATGAAAGAATTAATCGCTAATGGTAGGGTGGAGACCGCTGATTCAGAGATATCACCAAGCCTGAGGCGATCATTGTTTTAATATATATATTACAGGGTAACATATGAAAAGCAAACTCAAATGAGATTTTTCTGGTCAATTTTTACATCTTTAATTGATTCAAGCATTCTCCTGAGTTTGCAGGGTGCGGTGGAGGTGGATGTTGCTGAACGGACTCCTGAATATACTAAATGGACAATTTAAATAAGCAGCATTCACCAAGCCTGGGACAAATAGGCATTTTAGTATATACTACACATACATAAAAAGCAAACTAACTCAAGATTTTAATAATTACATTTTTTAAATGGTTTTTTTTATTATTTTTTTTTTTTTTTACATATTTTAACCATCACAAAGGTGGGTCAGGTTAGTTTCAGACGCTACGAGCAGTGATAAGCTCTGTGTAGACTTAATAATATGTTTTTAAACCCATTCAGGATTTTTTATATATATTACATGGAAATGTGGAAAAAAAGCAAACTAAAATGAGATTTAAACAGTTTACTGTATTTTACACGTTTTTTAACCAGGATAGCGGCAGGTCAAGTGAGCTCTGCACTTTTCAAGTCGAGGTAAGCGCTGTGCAGCTAACAGCATCTTTTTATAGCTTACTCTTTCAGAGTTAGTATATACACTACACAGAAATGTATACTCATTTAAAGTTTTAGTATATACTACGTGGAACCACAAGAAAACCAAAGTAAAACAAGATTTTTACAGTTTATTTTTCCATTTTCAAGCAGGTAATGCTGACCTAATTATGATGATGATAATGTGATAAATCATGAGTGACCATTGTGTTAATTTAAAGTATTATCTACTCGAGATAATGTTTTTAATAACCTGATAGTGAACTAATCAGATCGTGCTTTTCCCGTGAAATATATACTAATATGCCTTATAATACTTTTTTAAACCCTCAGTAATAAAAATTTAATAAAAGATTTTGACCTCATACTGGTCGTAGGTGAACTGGCTGGCCCACCAGGCTCTCATCTCAGGGTTGGTAAAATCGGGATATCCAGAATTACCTTCAAAAGAACAGCAGAACCTAGTTTGGTGAAGAACCATTGTTTATGTTGATAGTACTGTAAAAGGAAAGATAACGAACCAACCTGGCCAGCACCAGCCTTCATAGTCTGCTCCGTCTTTATTCTTGACATAAAAATTCTTGGAGCAAATTTCATTATGAATCTTGTAGCTGCTGTCCACTTTGATGTGAGGGTCTACAATAGTGACCATCTGAGAAAACATGAATACACTGCATCATTATATTTTACAGCACAGTGCTTTAGAATTCTTGAATTTCATTCAATCACAGAAGCAGCTGACCAATATTTAATACAGCACCATTCCTACACACCTTGCGTCTCTTTTCCACGAGTCCCTGAAGCATTTCTTTGGGCTGTGGGAAGTTTTGAGGGTCCCAGGTGAAGTAACGTTTGCCATCAGTGTGCTCAATGTCCAACCAGATAACGTCATAGGGGATGTCATGCTCATCAAAACCCTGATCAACAGCTTTTACATCTTCCTGATCGTTGTAGTTCCAGCGACACTGATGGTATCCCAGAGTGGACAGAGGAGGGAAGGCCTGAGTGCCTAAAATAGCAGTAAGCAAAAAGTGTATTTCTACTAACAGTTACATACACAAAGACAAGACTATACATACATGCTGTCCATGTACATGATAACAAGGTATACTGTGTCTATGTTATTCATTCATTACCTTTCGTGTGAGCTACGCGGAAGGTACTGTGATGCGCTGAATTTTGGAAATTGTTTGTGTGTTTGTCTGTCTGCAGTCCACGGGTACATGCTCGGTCCTAGTAAGTTATTACCTTTCGCATGATCTATATAATGTTCATGTTATTATTACTGTGTACACACAATTTCCTACGGGATCAATAAAGTATTCTGATTCTGATTACCATACATTTCAGAGCTTACAAAAGTAATATTACGATAGTCATTGCATTTACATAGACAGGAACTTTCCAATAGGTCTAATGCCGGGATCTAATTAGATAATTAGAAGTTCAGCTTCATCTTCAAGTTAGACAGAGCAGGCATGTGTCCGAAGACTCGAAAGAGGTACGTTTTCATAAGAAATTGGAATTTCTCCACTAATGACAGTAGTAATGCTAGTAGTATTAGCGTCAACACGTCATTCAGGTAACGTAAATGAATCTAACATTAGGCCCTATTATACAACAACAAGTATCTGACATTAAATATGCCAGTTGGTGCCACGTTAAAGGTCAGTGAACACATGTGTGTTCGCTCCACCAGTCATTCATTCATTCATTCGCTGAACTGCTTAATCCTATGAGGGTTGCGGGGAGGCTGAAGCCTTTTTCAGCCGACTCTGAGTGAAGGCGGGGTACACCCTGAATAGCTCGCCAGTCCACGGCAGGGCCATCCATTCACACTTGCACCAAGGGGTGATTTGGAACAGTCAGTTAGCCTAATGTACATGCCTTTTGACGATGGAAGGAAACCAGAGCACTCAGATAAAACCCACATAAGCATGTGACCTTTTTTTTTTTTTTGATTTGACTTGGCAGGTTAACTAGTATATATTCTAATTTGCATGTGACTAGACTTTACATGTCCTACAATGCTTCAAACAAGATTCTTTGAATATCACCCACTAGACGTGTGTAACTATATGTGCGATTCCCGTGTGTGTGTGTTTGCATGTACACATGCAATAATATATAAGCATACCTGTCAGTGAGGCGTACTGTGTAAAAACGTCACTTGGTGTTGGTCCGAGCATGATGAAGACATCAATGATGCCACTCTCAGAGATCCAACGCACATCTGTCTGCGGGATTTCACTTGTACCCTGGACAAAATCCAGCATCTTGCCAAACATCGTCTGCAACACATACACACACACACGTATTAAATTTCACTGGATTACCTGTACAGCATTAATATGAAGAAGCACACAGCCCTCATGTCTCACCAAAGTGCTGGAGGTGATGTCCACCCAGGTCTCGGCTGCATTCAGCCAGAAGATACCCATGGTGCGCTGAGCATTGTGGGATATGAGCACAGGGACTGAGCCATACAGGGCCATGGGGTTGTGCAACTCGTACTGGAACACGTCCAGGTTGTAAAGCCGATATGGGTCACTCGCACTGAAAGCACACAAAAACCGGTCACACTTAATGAACATGTGCAGTACACACGTTTTCATCTGCTTAGTCAGAAGTGTGTAAAACAGCGCAACACTTACTCTGTGTTTTTCAGTTTGAGAGTGTCTGCATGCTCGGGAATGCCGTAAACATGTTCCACGCCTGGAAAAGAGAAGTCTAGACTAATGGATGTTGGACCTGAATGAAGAGGAAATAAAAAGGAAGAGATTGATGTCGAACTTGTGCTGTGGTTTAGTAACGTTAATAATAATCACTGTTATAACTGCTGGCACAAATGTGTAAGATAATAAATAAGGAAATGAATACAGTGACGCTGGTACCATTGGGCTTTGAGTCACTGTGGGTTTTGAATGTCTCATCCCACATACCAGGCTTCTCTTCCTCTTCTCGCTTTTCTCCATGAAATAAATAAACAGATTAAATAGATGGCAAACAGACTGACAGACAGACAGACAGACAGATGAACAGAAAGATAGTCAGTCAGACAGATAGATTCATATATACATTTATACAGACAGACAGACCAACCTACAGAAAGACCGATAGACAGACAGATATACAGACAAGGGATAAGAAAGACATTCAGACATTCAGACAGATAGTTAGATAGAGAGACAGACAAACAGGGAGATGACAGACAGAGACAGACAGATAGATTCATATATACATTCATACAGACAGACAGATCAACCTACAGAAAGAGTAACAGACAGTCAGATATACAGACAGGGGATAAGAAAGAAAGACAGACAGGCATACAGCCAATCAGACAGATAGTTAGATAGAGAGACAGACAAACAGAGATGACAGATAGACAAACAAATAGATTGACACATAGATGGGTGGATGGATGGATGGATGGATGGATGGAGATAGATAGATAGATAGATAGATAGATAGATAGATAGATAGATAGCGACAGACAGATAGATAGCGACAGACAGATCACCCTTGTACTATGTCAATGAGGTCCCTTCTAGGTTTTAATTAAGTTGTTACTACATCAATGCTGTTGTTATTACATCCTTATTAAGTGCTTCCTGCCTCCTGATTCGACCACTATGTTTGTTTAAATGTGACTCCAGATCTTGAACCTCAAACACCATTTTCGTACCTCATCACCTGCATCCTCATCATTGTCCGATCCACCAGCACCCTCAACATCTTGTGTACTGAAACACACACACATTAAATCTTAATATATTAAATAAATAAAAAAAGTAGCAAAATGAGGCTAACTGTTCAATAATAATTATAACAAACAACAACAATATTGTTTTCTTGCATTAAGGGACTCAATAGCTTGTTTCCCACATCAGCAACATCCAGTCTGACATTTGATTGGCATGTTTTATCATGTGATCATGCTATGATAAGTGATGGGGATGGAAAGACTTCTAAAATGTTGCTTTTTCAGAAGATGGTGGGTTAGTAGAAATGATTCCAACTAATCGCTGACCCTTGCTGAAGGGTAAAAAAAGCAGTTTGCAATGTTGAAAATCATTTCTTCCCCGTGTTTCACCAAAAACACTTCCTGTTATCCCCAAACACCATCTCTGTTTATTCGACCTATAGTACGCTCAATGAGTTTAAAGAAAAGCATCAGAACTGAGCCGCTGTTTTGGAAATGGGCGGAGCTCATTTTCTAAGCCGCCTAATCCTAATTAGGGTCATGGGGAGGCTGGCACCCATCTCAGCCGACTCTGGGCGAGGGCAGGGTACACCCTTAACAGCTCGCCAGACCACTGCAGGGTGACACATATACAACCATTCACACTTACTCTCACACCTAGGGGCAATTTTGGAACCACCAATCAGCCTACTGTGCATGTTTTTGGACTGTGGGAGGAAACCGGAGTACCCAGAGGAAACCCATGAAAGCATGGGGAGAACATATAAACTCCACAGAGAGATGCCCCGAGCCTGGGAGTCGAACCCGGAACCTCCTTGCTGTGAGGTGGACATGTCGCCCTGATTTTTTCACATAGGCAATATTACAAATTTGTTTTCGGTGATGTACAGTATTTTTAAAAATACAATTTAAAATAAATGGGTCTATAAGGACTATCTTTAAAGGTACAGTCTTACATAGGATATAAGTATGCTTAAATATGTTAAACAAGAAAGTATGTAGATAACAAAGAAATGAATCCAGTTTTTTTGAGCCAGCAGCAAATGTGGTGAAGTGATCTGCTACGTCAGAAACTGGTCTCACAGGTTTGTTAACAGTGTGCAAGCGTGCAGCCTCGGAGTCCTCGTCAGTTTCTAGTCAATTTAACGACCATTGGAGCGATGTGAGTGAACCTG
>JBCNYH010000005.1:17804649-17821171 GCA_039654325.1 Tandanus tandanus
GATAGATAGATAGATAGATAGATAGATAGATAGATAGATAGATAGATAGATAGACAGACAGATAGATAGATAGATAGTTAGTTGGCTGGGCTCACCATCAAAAGTCCAGTCGGTATAATCAGTAACATCGTGTGTGGTACTTTCTTCCCCCTCGGGCTGGTCTTCCACCTGAAAATTAATAAGAAACTCATTTACAAGCAGCATCAGTGACGAGAAACACAAACGTCTTGTGATAATTGTGTTGTTTACTTACATTTTAGTTTAGTCTGACCATTCCATGCACCTATACTATAAATAAATCTCAGCTCACCGCACTACTCACCAGTGGAAGGCCCAGTCCGGCTCGTGCCCAGTTTACCGAGGACAGCTGTGTTCTCAGCATGTCGGCCACAGGGCTGGCGAGGTTGGTGGGAGGAAAAACGGGTCCCTGGCATGTCGGGCACTGATAACCTGCTGGCGCCGTATACAGGGGAAGGCGTGATGTGAGTTCATTCAGGCAGGACCAGTGAAACAGATCTGAGACGGAAAGAAAAGGAATCAGCAGCCGTCTGACACAAAAGTCTAGCCACCGTATTAAAGGGGATGCAGCAAGGACAACATGATACACACACACAAACAAAGCAAAGCAGCATATTTTTTCTAAAAATACATGTTAACCATGAATTAGTCTATACGCCAAGGCAGAGAACTCTAGACCAAAGAGTGGCGATAATGCGCTCGTACAGTCCGCAATCGCCGTTAAAAAACAATAAACAAACCTCAACAGCAAGGACAATCCCCAAAAAACATTGCACCATGCTTTCATAATTTATGTGTTTATTATATACAGGGTGACTCAATAAAACCTCCCATATTTCAAAGGTATATGAAAAAAAAATTGCTATACATTATTAAATTATGATTTGCACACATGAAACTTCATTCAATACAGTTTGTTCTCATCATGTTTTAAGGATCACATCCTCCAAATGGTGGCCGTCATTGTCCATACACGCTTAGAGGTGATTTCTGAAGGCTGTCATGGCTTGGCGGGTGAAACAGCGGCGACATCCTGCAGAGTAACAGGACTCATGATTTAAGATAGTCCCACAGAAAAAAAAAAATCACAATGGGCGAGGTCAGGGGAACAAGCCACCAACCCACCACAACGCCGCTTTGAGCTGTGTGTGCCGTAGCTCCATCTTGCTGTAACCACACATCGAGTTCTTCAAGGTCAAGGTGTTCAAGTTGGGGTTGGGCTACTAACAGACCTCAGCACCACCACTCCTGCCTCTTTAAGTTTCATGTGTGCAAATAATGATGAAGAAAAACTGTACTGAATGAAATTTTACGTGCGCAAATAATAATTTGATTATCTTTAACGTTATTTTTTTTTGTTATACATTTGAAATGTGGGAGGGCTTTATTTTTTGGGTCACCTTGTACATGCAATAGAGCTGGATGAAAAATTAGTTATATCGATATATTCATTCGAATTTTTGGTCTGGGACAATGTGCAAAATGAAAATCGGGGTTCATTTTATTACTAACCAATACAAATTTTTTCTGACTTCAATTCAGCTACATAAACTTCAGCTGCGTAAAGTCTGCCCAACCCAGGGTTCTCAAAAATGGTTTAATTCAAGAAATGTGTTTGTTTTTGGTGTTGATATTGTTACAATAAAAGTTATTTGAATGACATATTTGCTTTAAAAAAAAAAAGAGAATGGTAAATCGGTGTAGGCTGAATAAATCCTAGATTTAGGTTTTTTTTTAAGCCATATCACCCAGCCTAACATACAGTAAAGATGTGTATTTGACCTGGTGGTAAATATATAATTAGAGATATATTGTTCTTCCTATGTGACTTACCATAGCACACTAATCTCACAGTGTCCTGGGAAATTAGGGGCTGATTACACAGACTGCAGTTAGAATTGTAATCACTGTCCTGGAGCCACTGCAGGTAAGACTGCACAATACACTGCACACAGAAGCAAACCAGCAACAATCAGTGGAAGGAAGTTGTTTTTGTAGTTTACAAGTGAGCTGAGGAGAAATACTGGAAACATCTAGATGAAATCAGATGTCCAACCTTGTTGTGATTGGACACCAGGCAGTGTTCACACACGTTGACCCGGTGCTCGAAGCAGAACAGGTTCGTCACCTTCCTCTTCGGACATTTGCACAGACCCATGGTCTGTCTGTCTGTCTGTCAAACTGCGTACAATACAAACACACCCATGAAGGTACAACTGGTCAGTGCTTTCAGACAGACAGACTGCTAGAAAATCTCCAGGAACTTTAAACTTCACTGTCTTTTAATACTGACACTAACAAGTAACTTGAGCTGATGTGGTGATATAACACAACACAACTCTGCTAGTTATCTGTAGTAGCTATCTTTAGCTAGCTCTATTTATTTCAACGACACACTTTCAGGGCTCTCTATGCCATTATTTAACCCGCAAGATGAAAAAAACCTGCCTACTTACAGATAATTTAGAGATTCACAACAGTTCAATCCTCTCTTTACTATACAAAGTGTCCCAGCCTAGTTATTCAGCTTCATATCAGCAACATTCCGTTCCGGAAAGAATTTTTTTTCTTGCCACGTCTTTTCCGTGATAGTCGCACAGTTATGACGTCACATGTTGACAATTCGCGTCAACCATAAAAAAAAAACAAACACTGCCATCTGTGGAGAACAAATAAAATGTATGAATATTAGTACTCGTTGCTTGTGTCGTATGCTTTCAATTGACCTTATTACAGATTTCACTCGTTTCTTTCTCATATTAAAATAATTATTTTTAAAAATTAATTAGCTAAAAATGAAAAAGGAAATGGTACATAGCTGTAGCAGCATTTATGATAGATTTCAATAATAATAATAATATTAATAATAATAATAACAACAACAACAACAATAATAATAATAATAATAATAATAATATAAATATAATACTACTACTACTACTACTACTACTAATAATAATAATAATAATACTTAAAAGGGATAGTTTTCAAATCTACTTGTGTAACGTTTTCCTTTTAAAATAGTATGTAATACTTTGTCTTTTATTTAAAAAAAAAAGCACTGCTAAAAACTAAAATTACAATTATAAACAGATTTATTCAGTTAACTGGATTTTTGTGTAAAAATGTACACTAGAGTAAAATTATGCTGTGCTTGTTTAATCAGTTTAATTCTTACTGAGATTAATTTAAAATAAATAAGTAAAAAATAATAATAATATGTGTGTGGGTGTGTGGGTAGTTTAGCTCCGCCCCCTTGGTCCGCCATTTTGGTTAAGGCGGGCAATTTTGAAACGTTGTCACAGTTTGAATGAATTGAGGAGGAATTAGTGCTATCAGTGTTATTACTGCGAATTAATCAGATTCATTATTACATCATCGGTGTTTAGAGGTTTAAGTCATTTTGTTTTTGTGAATGTTGAAGTTGCTTCTTAGCTACACGGATTTATTTGCTTTGCAAGATGAGCAGCAGAACGCCGCGAGCAGCTTCCACTGGACAAGCAAACAAAAACAACAACCAGAACAGAAGTAAGTCGGTCATTTTTCAGTTTTGTGCCACTTAAAGGACAGAAAGTGAACTAGTGTGGGTAGTTGCCTCGTATTTTGAGCAAATCTAGCTCGTTAGCAAGCTCAAATAGACACTGTTGTCATTTTAATGCAGCTAAGCTAAGATGCTAAGCTAAGTCTCTATGCTAACACAAATATAAAGCATATTAATAACGACAAAAGCCAATAAAATGTACCAGTTTTAACTTATTACTTGCTGTTCAAATGTTTTTGGTTCTGGTGCAAAAATAAAAAGGTAAATATTGCTGTCAGAGTCCTCTCTAAAGTTCACATCCTTCTTAATGTCTGTCATGAGGTTGTATAGTGATTCCCCCCTCAAATATGATTTATTACATTCTTTTAATCGATCCTTTCATTCAAAAGGGACTTATATTCAACTTGGTAGAGAAAAATTAACCATTTTGTTCAGGAACTCTCCAAAACTGGCAGCTTGGCAACACTGGGATTTGAACCAACAACCTTGTGATCAGCTATCCAAAGCTCTTAACACTGTCCACGTGATCAAAATAAGTTTTATGTAAGGCACAGGTTCGTACCTCTGGTCCAGGAGAATCCCCTGACCTGCAGATTTAAGCTGTGAGAAGTCATAAATATTTATAATTAAATTATTTATACCAGATATGCCTGTGGACATCCTCGTTATCCTTGTAAAAGCTAGGTCATCCTGACCTAGTTTTAAAGGTCACAGAGGTCAAAGTGAGTAAATTTCCACCATATTATGTGTGCTGTTTGCCATGGGGCGGGTACACCTGGTATTCTGTGACAAGCACATTTCTAGTTTCTTTATTTTTTTATTTTTAAACAATCAGAAGAATAAAATAGTGAGAGGCTCAGGGAATACGTTACAAAAGGAACACGTACCCTCGTTATGAATATTTAGAGTCTTCCCCCCAGTTTACGTGTGTTTTCGTGCCACGTCTACTCTCATCCTTTTCAGATAAATAAATTTTGTGATTTTTGTAGAGTCAGATGGAGGCAGCCCACCACGCAGGAGATCAGCACGGCTTTCGGCGAATGAGGAAAATGTGCCTCCTAAAGCTGAGGTGAGAAACGTCTCTCGGTGTTCAGATTTTATGCATGAAAATTCTCCATTCTCTTTTTGGACTCTCATATATGTGACTGTATTATCTCCAAGCCTCCATGTGTGCCAGTCAAACGATCCATCACTGTAAGGAAGATCGTACCAAGGAAAATCCAGGTGAGTGTATATATATGTTAAAAAACAGATTTAGATATTATATATATCTATATATGATTAATTTTTACTCTATAAACTTTTGCAGGCCTCACCTGAGCCTAATAAGGAAAATGTGGAGAAGAGCATATCGGGTGAATCGAGAAAAAGGTCCAAGGTCTCAAGTCCAAGCCAAGCCGTAACAACTGCACCCAAACCCATGATCCTTTCTCCCATCCAGGCCTCTGCGTCCCCCTCTCCTCCTTCAGGACAACTGGAGCAGGACCCTGTGTGGTCCCACAAAGTCCGGCGTTCATACAGCCGCTTGAGCATAGGTGACCACTCGTTCGAGAGCCCCAAGCCTCAGTCTGCCTCATCCCCCACCCGCAGGGAGACTCTTTTCGGGTTCGAGAGGCTCCAGACCCCAGAGGTAATCCGCAAAGCCGACGTATCCAGAGGGGCCTCTTCGTCCATGTGCACCGGATCCTTAAACCTCCCGGCAGCTGACATCAGCGTTTCTAACACCGCAGAGCCTGATTTGAACATTCCTGGGGTTTGCCTGGTGAAGAAGAACACACGGAGGAAGAGGGTTCAACAGATACAGGTGAGGAAAGGTCAGAGGTCGACAGTATATACTGTGTACACACACTCAACCATAACATGTATATACACCGTTTAGCCATAACAATAAAACCACCCGCCTATATTATATATTATTATAAGGTCCTACTTGTGCCACAAAAATGTCTCTAAAGGTATGGACTTTAATTACTGTAAGTTGCATGGTTTGGACTTGTTTGTCCAGCAGATCCCACAGGTAGGGGATTTGGAGGCCTGTTTTCATTTAGCCATTATAGATTGGACCTTGTCAGTCACTCAGATCCTTACACTTGCCCATTTTTTCTACTTCCTAAACATCATTTTTTAAAACTGACTGTTGTTTTTCTGCATGATATACCCTCACCCCATGACAGATGTATGTGTGTTTTTAATAAGGTGTTATCATAACACAGTACAATGAAAATTAATTGAAACCATGTGTTTTGTTTCGATTTTGTTCTGCCTCTGTTAGCTGTCAGAACTGGACTTTCTAGCTGCAAAGATGAACGCAGAGTTTGAGGAGGCGGAGTGTTTTGAGCTGGTGGTGGAGTGACACACTGAAGCAGCCACAGAGACGTTTCATACCCCGGGGATGAGTGAACGAGACGCTTCAGTGTGTACGAGTTCAGAACTGAGATCAGATCAAGCGGATCTGGGAAAACGCAATGCGCCATTACGTTTGAGGATCGTGTTGTAGTGTTTATTAATTTCTTTTATACTTCAGTAGAGCTGATCAGACTGCAGAGTTATTCAGCCTAGATTTAAAATTTGGGTTTATTTGTCTCATATCTGCGGATTTATAAACAGACATGAAGTGCTACTCGGTTTTCACATTCATTTTTGTTTTATTTTTCTGTATGTTGTCCGATTCTGTAGAAGTGCTATTTCTGTTTCTTCATGCCATCATGGCAGTGAAATTTAAAGATATGTTTGATTTATTTTGAGAGGTTTTCCCAGTGCCTAGTGTTGTATTTGTGTTCTAACTAAACCATCCAGCAGAATAATAACTGAATAACTTAAAAGCATACAGGACAATTATGGCTATACAGCTCCAAATTAACAGCCTGAACTAAAAAAAAAATTATAAGAAATATATATATTTAAGAAGGTGAGTCAAATGAAAGCCTTAAGTAAGGTAGCAAAATTCCAGGAATTTTGAAAGATGAAAACCTTCCACTGTAATAAACTGGAAATTAAAAAAATTGCAGGTTAGTATATAACAGGGAACCTAAATGTAGTTGTGCTCATAGTTAGAGCTGTACATTGCATTACCATAGGCTTCCTGTAACTATGAAGCCATCCGAGTGCTCTCTGACCTCTTTCATCCACAAGATGTGTGTGTTTCCATGTACAGAACTCCATCTCACTGGAGGATGTTTTGTTTTGCGTGCTGTTCCGTGTAAAATCTGTTGTATCTAAATAATCGTATGCATTATGCTGTGCCCACATGACCTGCTGATTGGAAGTATTGAATGAATCAGCACGTATATAGATGTTTCTAATAAAGTTAAAAGGTAATAAGGCAAAAAAAAAAAAAAAAAAATGCAGCTAGTTATTTTATCATGAAATTAGAACATCCAAAGTCTTTATACCCAGTAGTAATAGAAAAATTAGTGATTGTTACAAAGCAGTGGTACTGGAGACTCATTCATATAGATGGAGCATAGTGGTGAAATAAATATCTCCAGAGTCAAGCCATTTAAAAAAATATATATATATATATACACACACTTTTGAATGGCTACAGATTTGATGTTCTAGTAAAGAAGATATATATATATATATATATATATTCCAGACACTTAAGGACACTGAACATTATAATCTGTCAATAAAACACCAATAAATAAAATCAACATACAATAAAATTGTAGGACTGTGTAGTTTCAGTAACATTGGTTATAGAATGGGCGATCTTGAACTGGTTGGGTTTTGAGTCTGGATATGAAGGTAGGAAGAGGGTCAGTATTTTGGTTGTCTGATGGCAGAGAGTTCCAGAGCTGGGCAGCAGGGTGGCTGTAAGCTCTGCTCCCCATGGTGCTGAGGCGGGCAGAAGGCACAGTGAGGTGGATGGAGGAGGATCTGAGGGAACGGGCTGGAGTGGCGAAGGGTAAGGTTGTGGATGGCCTTGAAGGTGAAAAGAAGTTTGAATACACTTCTTTGCTGGACCGGGAGCCAGTGAAGCTGTTGTAGGATGGGGGTGATATAATGTATACTCCAGTACAACCAATACATTTATCCAAGAACATTTTTCCTAAAAGAAAATAAAGTAAGCTTTGTTTTCTCTTGTGAGTTAAAGTAACCAGACTTTAAGTTGACTCTGTCCAGCAAAGAAATGTCCTTACTATAGATACATAACAAAAAAAGAACTGATAAGGACATGCTGCAGCTTGCTTTCTGTCCTTCCATTGTCTTTGCTGGAGGGTAAAATCACTGATCTACTGTCATTGATGATCCACGGAGGACGTGCTGTATTATACGGTCAACCATTGATCGTTTTGTAGGGGACTAAAAGGGAAACGGAAGCTGAGAAACCAATATCAGTACAACTTGGCTTAGTTGGAATGGGAACATTTGTGTTTTTATACGGATTCTCAATTATAGATTAAAAATAATCCACTCTGAAATGTCCTATAAGTATTAATTATGCACTGTATAGCTTTGCTATGTCAGCCCTGAACTACCAAAAAAAAATAAAAAAATTCTTATTTCATAAAAATGTTATTTCAATCTCAACACTCCACAATCTATTAATATTACCATGTACTACTTAAGACCTCCACTGAGGACGTATAGTTTACCCTCACTTTGTGTGGTTGATTGTTAGCAGGATTACAGGAAAAGATATATATAGATTTTCATGCAATTTCTACCAGATGTGGGGCTTTGGGCAAGGAAGACTTCATTACATTTTGGAGATGATCAAAATCTGGATCTGGGAATTTTTTCAAAAAATTCTTTAACATTGTACGATGGGATGATTTTTGACATTTTGGTTCATATGTGGGGATTGCTGGGCTTGGCAGAGGTTTGCGCTTTACGAGTGATCTTGTTCCTTATATTTTCCCCAGAATTTAGTCGACACATTGTACATCCAATGACTGATAATTTCAGTTATTGGGACGTCAAATCCACAAAGTCAAACTGGCCCCAGCAAATATTATTTAATTTCAATAATTTAAGTATTGGAAATGAGCGGCATAATGGCTTAATGGTTAGTACGTCCGCTTTAAAGCAAGAATGTCCTGGGCTCTGGCTTTTTTGTGTGGGCTTTCTCTGGGTACGCTGGTTTCCTCTCACAGTCCAAAAACATGCACATTAGGCTAATTGGCTGTTTCAAATTGCCCCTAGGTGTGAGTGGGAGTGTAACTGGCTGTGTGAGCTGTTCAGGGTGTACCCTGCCTTCACCCAGTGTCTCCTGCAATAGCCAGGCACCAGCCTCCCCTCCGACCATAGTAGTAGGATTAAGCGGTTCGGGAAATGAGTAACGAGTGAGTAAGTGTTAGGAATCAAAATAATATTAAGGAATATCAGACAATGAGACAAATACTTATAATAATGAAAGGCTGTACAGGGGAGTAGCTTGGACCAATAATTTCCTTGCAAGTACATACACATACATTTAAATTAATGTGAATTTTTGTTCGTGGTGAAACAGTCACAGATGAGTACATATTTGTTGACAAAAATGCATTGTGTCTTTGCTGTAATTCAAATTGATCCCCAATGATTCCATCTACAGTATGATTCAACATCCTCTTGGCTTACGGCTGAAAGTCAATACTGACCAAACCAGCAACACTCGGTCATCACTCTGTTATCCAACACCCACAACAAATAAGCCGAAATAAATACAAATATGACTTCTTACATCTCTGTACATACACACTTCACATACGACACATTCATATAATAGTCATACCATATCGTTTTCGTTCAATGTATGACTCATGTAGTGTTGTTAAAGCTGCTCGATTTTGCCCGGGGGCAGTCGGTTAGGTCAAGCATGAATTATTGACATTGGCATGGGCTTATATTGACAAATCACACACAGGAAAGAGAAGGGGCGGGGTAAAGATCAGTGCTGATAGAAAAGTTGTGATGATAGATGGATTTTCTCACTCATCATGAACCTCAATTGTCAGGATTAGCTCAGCGTGATGGATTGAATTGTGATTCTTATATATATATATTATACCACTCCGCATGGTTGAGGTAAGTGTATTGCTTTTTCATCACAGTACGATATTCTGTATGCAGTTCAATGGTTTTCATCTATTAATCTTATAACCCTGATTCTATAAATGTTGGTCTGCTGTGTAAAATGTAAACAAAAACACAATGCAATTGTTCGGAAATCTTTTTCATCATATGATCAGTTGAGTGCTATACAAAGACAAGCTATTTAATGTTCAAACTGATCAACTTTATTGATTTTTGTAAGCATACACTCATTCTGAATTTGATGTCTGCAACATTTTCGGAAAAAAAAAATCCTGACAGGGCACCAGAAGTTTGGGAAAGTTGTGGAATGCTAAAAAAAAAATTTTTAAATAAAAATAAAATAACCTGTTTGGAACATTCCACAGGTAGACTGGTGGATTGATATCAGATGATAATACAATATTATGATTGGGTATGAAAGGGATATCCTTGAAAGGCTTAGCTGGTAGGATTAAATAAATAAATATCTCCATTTAGAGATCAATAGCTATATATAATGTAAATTGGTCACTATGAATTAGCTGTTAATGCTGAAACCACAGCATATTAGAATGAGTAAATTAACCGATATAAACCTATTGTAACTAGAAAGTTAATCAACACCTTCTTGTTAACTAGGCTGATTAAGAATTAAAGGACTGACCGTGGGAGGAACTGATAGAACTGACAGAACGTGAGACACAGCCTCACTCAGAGAACAGAACAGAACAATGGCCAATTTGCAAAAACATCAGCATCATAAATCAAGTCAGCACCAACAGCAACACTGCCATGGATCCCATCTGTCTGAGAGGTATGAAGTTCTTTGTCTAGTTTATAGGGCTTAGACGGCAAATTGTTGCATAATATGATAGATGTACAGTCAGTGAGGGAAGTGGTGGCTTGGTGGTTAAGGCTCTGGGTTACCAAACAGAAGGTTGAGGGTTCAAGTCCCAGAAATCCTAGCCCTAACCCAATCTGCCACTGTTGGGCCCTTGAGCAAGGCTCTTAACCCTCAACTGCTCAGTTGTATAAACGAAATATAAGTTGCTCTGGATAAGGGCGTCTGCTAAATGCCATAAATGTACAAGGAGATGAATTTCATAATGGTGTAGAAGGCAATCTTGATGCTTTGATGGTCGGTATAGGGTATATTCTAGAATAGGCTTAGCCAAAAAAAAATTTGAGCACTCTTATATTTGTTGGACTGCCTTTACTATTGATTAAAGTGCATACCCACCATGGCATTGTTTGGACAAAATTTATCATCACAACACTTTTTCCATGCAGAATTGGGTTCCTTTTTCACAGCGACGTTGAATTGACTACGGGAAAATCAAACCACTTCATAAAGTCTTCTCCTGCACATTCCAAAGACTTTCGATAGGGCTAAAGTTAAAGTCAGGACTCTGTGGTGATAGGTCTTGTCTGAAAATGATTCTTCATACTCCCTGAACCACTCTTTCTCTATTTGAACCTGAATTTTATATCCCAGCCATAAGGGAGGAAAAAGTCTACTGATGGGATTACCTGGTCATTAAGTACATTCAGGTCGTCAGCTGACTTCATTTTATTGCCACAATATGTTGCTGAGCCTTGACCTGACCAGATGAAGCAATAGTGCCATGGTGATTACATGCTGTAATTAAGGCTATATGTGGTCCAACAAAATATCAGAGTACATGACTTTTTTTGGCTGGGCAGTGTATATGATGGAGAATACACTTTCGTTACACTGTAATATATAATATGAATATGAGACTGATTTTTAAAATAATTTATATGATTGTTTTGGTCATTCACAGCCATAATGCACCTGAGCGCAATAAGATTGACCATCAACATAGCAATGATACCCATGAGCAAGCTGATATCCGTCTTCACCACAATCCCCACCTCCATCACCATCATACACAGCGTAAAAAACACCACAGAAGCAATAAGAAGTCCCATCCCCAAACATCAAGTGCCTCATCTGCTGGTTCTTCCTTATGCTCGTCCTGCTCAACCTCAACCTCATCTTCGACATCTTCAGACTCAAAGTCTTCCTCAACCTCCACTACTGCCTCCTCTTCTTCTAATTCTTCATCTTCTTCCTCTCCGAGTTCTTCCTCTGTCTCATCTTCTTCATCGAGCTCATCCTCTTGGTCTTCTGCGAGCAGTCTGGAAAACGCCAAATTTGCTTCTAATTTCAAGAAAGGTGTTCCCAGTGCACAACATTCACGGTCCTGCAGTGACATTTCCAGACGAAGGGGAGCATTTGAGGAAGATGAAGAAGACACCATGCCCTTGTTGAATGAGGATGGCAATGCCAACAAGTCTGCAAGCATGAAAAGGTTCATCTCTTTGAAGAAAAAGGATAAACACACCACCAAGCCTCCAGAGTCATCCCACCTGTCATCTATAAAAAGTACCCTGAAAAGGGAAAAGTGTCAGACGGAAATTTTTCGAAGGGCAAAGTCAATGGAGGTGCTGCCAGTGCAGAATAAACAATCTGCAGGAGGAGAAATAAATGGAGAAGAAATTGAGAGGAAGAAAGAAGAAGCAAGAAAGAACATTATGAAGGAAAAAATGAAGTTTTCTGCCTTTCTAAATGAGATTACCAGGCAGGTAATAAGTCCCTCCAGGCTACAGACTCTTGGGGTAACGGATGCCCACAAGGCTATAAGCCCTTCCAAGTCTCAAGATTCAGAAGGCAAAGGACCCAAGAAACCAAAACATTCTTCCAAACAGTCTGGAAGTACAAACTCTGTGTCATCTCTTGCACCATCCCACATCAGGAAGCATTCCTCTGCAAATAAGAAGTCTGGTCAACCTTACCATTCTGACAAGACTTCCAATTCAATAAAACACCATCGTCATCATCATCATCATCATCATCACCAGTCTAAAACCACACATAGGAATCCCAAGCATCCTCAGCATAGTGCGAACAGCCACATTACCAATAAAACTGGACCATCTAAAAGCCATATGGCAAGGTCAGAACATGGCCATAAGGCAGGCAAAAAGCATCAATCTCAGTATAGTAGTCATTTAACAAATGCGACTGCCATGGATACTAAACGAAATGCACAGAAATCCCACTCTATTTCACCAATCCCTCATGACCATTACAATCAGGATAACTCCCATGGAGGTGATCATCATCGTTCATCAGCACACCCTCCCAGATCACACCAAAGCCCAGATCATACCTTCCTGCATACTGAAAGTCATCATTCCCATTTGGAATCTCATCAACATCACCAAAAAACACAGCGTCATGTTCCACATTCAGAAACTCCCCATCACCACCATTCCCATTCACAAGCTCATAACCATCATCATGGTGATGACCGCACGGCATCCTCACATCAACATTCTCCATGTTCTGAAATTGACCATCATCCTCAATTGGAATCTCACCACCATCACGGTAACCAAAGACACTCAATCCCAGGAAATAACGTTCCACATTTAAAAACTCAAGGTTATTCCCATTCACCTTCTCCTTCACACCAACACCACCATAGTGATGGTGATCACCAAAGCCCATCCCCACATCGATATTCTTTATACTCAAAAAACTATGATAATTCCCATTCAGAATCTCTTCACCTTTCACCTTCTTCATCTTGCCACTACAGTCATAATGATGGTGATCACAGAATCTCATCCCCTTCTGTATCACAACCCCACCATTGCGATGACCAGAGATGCTCAACCACACAACGTCATTCCCATTTTTCATTGCACTACCTCCCTCAAGACCACAAAAATCCACCTCCACCTTATAATACTTTGCCTTCAAAACCTCATGGTCTCCGTTCCCATTTAGAACCTGATTATTGTGATTCTTATTCTGGATCACATCATTCCTCCCTTCCAGATATTCAGTGCCAATCCTTTCATGCTGAACCTTATCATCCTCATCATCATTCTGCCAACAAAGATGCTCACCAGTACCATACTTGTCCCTCTACTTCCCACTATTATGACAACTCACATGACTCTTCTTCTGAACTTGATCATCATTTGCATCATGATTCCTCCCCTCACCAAATTCAGGGCCAGCTTCATTCCTCTTACCCTGACATTCATCATCATCATCATTCCCATCACCCTTCTGATAACCATCATCATCACTCTTATCCAAATGTTCACATCCATTCTGACGGTGGCCCAAAGAGTTCCACTAATCAAGAATCTGGCAAACAATCTAATGGTCCTCACGTAGACCGACATCAACAACGCTCTTCTTATTTAGACCACCAATTTAATGATCACTGCCATTCTCATTCTGGGGATCCAAAAACTTCAATAATCAACCAACATAACCAAAATCCCGGAGGTCATTATACTCAACACCATCTTCACAATCCATCTCACTCTGTAGGGCACCATCAGTATTCGCATCCAGATTCCTGCAGTAGTACACACTCTGAATCGTATCACTGCCCTGATCATTTCCAGTACCCCCATTATCATTCTGAACCCAAACTCCAGCCCAACAAAGAGTCTGATCACCAGCATCCACTAAAGAGTCCAGAGTCCCACAAAGATTCGCACCACCACAGTGACCAAATTCATCATCATTCTCACCGACACCACAAACACCAAGAATTTCATAACCATTCCCGTTTAGAATTCCCCTACCCTCATATTCATACCGAACTTCACCATCATCCTGAACGTTCCAAAACACACCAGTATTCCGATTCCAAATTTCGTAAGGCTTCTCCCCATGATTGTCACAAAATGCTTTCCCATATGGAATCTCATTATCATCATCTTAACCCTAAACATCTAGAGCCCCATCATGATTCTCATCCCAAATCTCTCCATCATAGTTCTCAGTCCGAGCTGCATCTTCAGTATGGTGGTCCAAAATCCTTCCATCATCATGACCATGAAGAATCCTATCGCCATTCCCATTGTAAATCTTACCACCATTCCCAAGTGAAAACTCAGCATCATTCAGACGTTAAATCACTATTAAAGTATGATTGTCCAGAATCTCACCATCACCATTATGGTGATGATCCCAATCCTCTCCGCCACTCTCCAGTTGGTGAGAAGGCCACTTCCCCTTGTTCTAGCAAGTCAGATTCTTCCAGAAACACCGGAAGTCCTATTAACCATGATGACCAGTCAGTGGCCTACAAGGAAACAGCCTTGACTGTCAAAGTAAGAAGTTCTGTATACTACTCAATTCTGCTTTGTACAGCGTGACCCAAAAAAACCACCCACATTTCAAAGTAAATGAAAAAAAAAGTGAAAGGTTATTAAATTATTATTTGCACACATTAAAGTTCATTCAATACAGTTTGTTCTCATCATGTTTTAAAGATGAAATCCTTCAAATGGTGGCCGTCATTGTCTATACATTCCTGGAGGTTATTTCTGAAGGCTGCTGTGGCTTGACGGGTCATGTTGGGTGGAACAGTGGCTATCTCCTGCTATAGCAAGACATAGCAACCTTTAGGGCTTCAAGATTTTGGGCTTGATGAGTATACTCTTATGATTTAAGGTATCTCACAGAAAAAAATCACAAGGGCAAGGTCAGGGGAATGGGCCTGCCAACCAACATCACCACGCAATGAGATCAACTGATCGGCACTTCCAATTGAGTTCTTCAAGCTCAAGGTGTTCAAGTTAGGGTTGGGCTACCAACAGACCATAGCACCACCTCTCCTGAGTCACTAAGTTTCATGTGTGCAAATAATAATGAACAAAAAACCGTGTTGAATGACGTTTTAAGTGTGCAAACCGCTCAAAGTTTTATGTTGATTGTCTTTAACATTTTTCTAAATTTACCTTTGAAATGTGGGACTTTTTTGGGTCAATCTGTATTTGTTGAAGGAACCGAATAATGTAATTGTGAAATAGTTGTATATACTATGCTAAAATGTTTAACATGGCTTTTATAAAAATAAATCATACAATTAATAAATTATACATAATTATTAGCTATAATTATATATAAATTATGTATAATAAATTATTATTTTTCACTAATTCTCATATATAGCTTTTGAAATGAATTTTCCTTTTGATTTTATGCAGGAAAAAGGCTCTGAATATGAGAGAATCATGTAAGTTTACCTGTAATATGCATACATCTACTATATAACATATAGCATAATACTCCACACAGTGCTCACAGAGAAAAAAAGCACCCCAATCTCTTTTAAACACATCATTATATCCTTGTATTAAAATGTTTTCATCTAACTACGCATGACCTCCCTGGTTCCATTACACTTATCCATTATCTGTTATTCGTTCCCACCCAGGATGCTACAGGAGCAGAATGAAGACCTACATAACACTTTACGGCAAACAGTGGTGCGTATGGAGTGCTTAGGAGCTGAATTTATTACCGAGCATCATCAGCTGGAATCAGAGCTACAGAGGACTCGTGTGGAACTAAGCAGCATGATGGACAAGTTCACTAGGTCAGGGCAACTTTATTTAATATATAAATTATTTTATGTTGGGCGGCACGATGGCGTAGTTCGTAGGTCAAGTCTTCATGAACCTTGGAGTTTTCATGTTCTCTCAGTGCTCGCGTGGGTTTCGTCTGGGTACTCCAGTCTCCTCCCTCAGTCCAAAGACATGCACTTTAGGCTAATCGGTTGTTCCAAATTGCCTGTAGGTGTGAATGTGAGTGTGAATGGTTGTGTGTCGCCCTCCAATGGACTGCTCAGTGTCAGGTGATAGGCAACAGCCTCCCTGTGACCCTAATAGGATTAAGGCAAGGTTTGGCAAATGAGTGAGTGAACGTTATTAAGAAGGGCGGCACAGTGCCGTAGTGGTTTGCACGTCCACCTCACCACAAGAAGGTCCTGGGTTTGAGTTACAGGCTTGGCGAAGACATTTCTGTTTGGACTTTGCATGTTGGGGCAGTGGTGGCCTGGTGGTAGGGTGCTGGATTACTGATCCCAAGGTCGGGGGTTCAAGCCCCACTATCGGCGG
>JBCNYH010000005.1:17821300-17842018 GCA_039654325.1 Tandanus tandanus
GGCTGAGATGGGCGCCAGCCTCCCCGCGACCCTAATTAGGAATAAGCGGTTCAGAAAATGAATGAATGAATGAATGACTTTGCATGTTCTCCCGTGCTTGAATGGGTTTCCTCAGGGTACTCTTATTCCAAAATTGCCCCAGGTGTGAATGTGAGTGTAAATGGTTGTGTGTGTGTGGGCTGTAGGCTCACCTTGATCCTAGTAGGATTAAACGGTTATGATAATTAATAAAGCCAGGACGTCTCATCTATCAAGCTATCTGCTCAGTTGAACACCCAGACTTACGCATATTTTTATCTTTTTCAGACTCCAGGCTAATTATTCCTCCATTCATCAGAGTGATGATTTCCAGGAGGATGAAATGCACTGTATGGTATGACACATCATTTATTTTAAAATAGGAATGAACTTTTTCTTTTTTTTTTTCTTCAAAGCCACAAGTCACCAGTCCATTGCACTGACCTTGACCTTGAATAAACATGTTTATTGTCTTTCTCTTTTTTTCTTTAAATTACATTATCATAGCTGCTTTAAAAGTCCTTTATTCACTGTTTTTGTTCATTTCACGTTTACTCCCGTCTTTCTGAGGACGAACATATGGCTGCTGATCGTGAGAAACTGAACCAGCGGATCTTAGAACTGACAAAACAGCTGTCAGCTGCCAAGACAACCATTCAGAGCCTGGAGACAATTAATGTGAGAGCTGGATGACAGGAAGATGTTAGATATTTTTTTTTCAACGTCACAGCCTGAATAGAAGGGGAAATTATGGAGGCGTATATAAACACAGCTTATTTGTTCTTACTGTTTTTTTGTTTTTTTTAGAACTACCTTACAGATAGAAAGTTAACAAAGTTCATAACAAGTTGCATGATGACTCTGGTCACATGCACATACAGTTACAGAGATTAAGCTATAGATGTAAAGGTCAGCAGTCAGATTAGCATGTGTGCTTTTTTGCACCTGTTCCTGTGTATGGATTTCTCATAAGATTAATCAACATCATATTCGAGCGGTATGAAGGTGTAGTGATTAGCACGTCCACCTCACAGCAAGAAGGTCCTAGGATCGAGTCCTGGGCTTCTGTGTGGAGATCTCAGTCAACAGTGGGCAAAGAAAGGGTACACCCTGAACAGCTTGCCAGACCATCGCAGGGCAACACACATACACAACCATTCACACTCACACCTAGGGGCAATTGGGCATAATGTGCATGTTTTTGGACTGTGGGAGGAAACCGGAGTACATGCAAGAAGCCCACACAAGCACGGGGAGAACATGCACACTCCATACAGAAATCTCCGAGCCCGGGACCTGAACCCAGGACCTTCTTGCTGTGAGGCAGACGTGCTAACGATTGTGCCACCCTGCTGCCTCGCATCATAGTCAGTGTGCAAGCTACCTAAAAGTCACTGCAAAGAGTTGTGGGTTTATTGGTTTTTTAATATGTAATCTGCTTTTGGTATCCAATCTGCTATGTCTTTTAACTTCTAGCTAGATAGAATTTTCTGGCTAGCTACCATTACTTCTTGGTGAAATCCAACTTCTTACCACATGGGGCATGATTACATATAATAAAGATGGTCTCTGATAATGGTGTCCAATGTTATCCACAAAAGGCCAGTGTGTTTGCAGGTTTTCATTCCAGTCAAGCAGGAGCCACGCCTAACTCCACCTATTTATTCAGTTAATCTTGGCTTTCAGGTGTGGCTTCCGCCTGGTTGGAATGAAAACTTGCACCCACACCACCCCTTTCTGAATAACATTGGGCACTCTTGTCATAACAAGTATTTTATAATATTGACTGATATGTTCTAGGGTGGAATTATCTCTCTTTCCTCTTATGTTTCTCCCAGGTGTCATCAATGCTCCAGGAAGCCCTTGTAAAGCATTTTAAGTCAGATGACCCCATCAAGCCATTCAAGACAGCACTTGCACCTCCTCCATTTCAATTTATGGACAGCGATCATTACAATAAGGTTTTAGTAGATGAAGATGAGCAATCATTGGGTCCAGTGGCAGAAGAAGATGAATCTGATTGGTCAGAAATGGGTGAGGAGGGAAAGCAATATGCCTCAAGTAGTTTAAAGAGAGGTCAATATGGTTGTGCAGGCTTGTCATCATGGCAGCAGGAGCAGTGTTGTTGGGTGAAGTCGGATCAGTACCGAAGAGGAGATGGAGATACAGAGAGTGAATCAGGAGGGGAAGAGATGACCCTCTGCCAGGGCCTACAGATACCCCACCTTCAGTTCAGCGTACACCCTGATACCTTACCAGTACCTGTGGCCAGCATGAAACAGAATCTGGCGGGCCCTGTACATGAAGATTACAATAATCACATTGGGCGCCAACTAGGCTCTCCTATTCGTATCTTGTCTGGTAGCTTGGAGGGCATCAACTCAACCAACTTGCAGTGGATTGACCATCATGGCCAGATAAAATGCACCAAAGGTATGTTGGACTTCCACCATCTACAACAGGGCACTGGTGAAGATTGCACTGAAGATGAACATACTCATACCTGGAAGAAGACAAATGAGCAACACACTGGAGATGGAGAGAAAGAAGCTGGAAGCAGTGGCTCAGAGTCAATGGCTAATCTGGAGTCAGCTCAGAAGATGCTCAACCACTTCATACAAGATAGAGACAAAACAAAACTATGAAATATTAACCTAATAATTATTAATATCTCTAAGCATAGAGCAAATGTGGATGGGAATAAGAATAGAAGTGATCTAGAAGTGAATAGTAAATCTATAAATGGTTTATGTAGGGTCCTTTAACAAAGTAATTTTTAAATAAAATTATGACAGTTGGATCGAATATCCACAGTAAAATATATGGTGGTTTGTGAATGAGATGTTAATGGTATCCATAGGCAACAATATTGTGAAATGTGAAAGATTTGCAAATTGCTCAGAATTGCAAACGTGAACCAGAAGCAGTGCTTAAAGCTCAGTGCGTGGGATGTCCCAGGGAGGTGAGTGATCTGCCCATTACATGGGTCATCCCACAATGATGGCAAGACATTGTAAAGTCTAATTGGACAGCAGGTGTCTTTACAGCATTACTGAATGAGGAAGTGATTACAAACAGGTATTCTAGGAAAAATAGGAAGTGGGCTAGTATTTTGGTGATGGGGACCTCTAGTGGTGTGGTGTGGAATTGTCAGATGAGATGGTGACAAACTATATGTTATAGCAAGTTTACCTATTCCCCCTATATACAGGCCTAATGTGCAGATCTTCACCAAAGTAGTGCAATTTCGTCTTTACATCAGTTATAATGGGAGATTATGTAGAACTATTGAGCCCCCTTGTGGCCTGTTTTGAAATTCTTTGAGCTCTGTATTTTTTTCTCCCGGCGCATTCTGGGTGATTCCCACCTCCTTACCATATAGTGCAACGTTAAAATAGCATTCAAAAGCATCCTGGATCCAGATCCGGATCATGCCCAAAATTAAAAAAAAAAAATTTTGGTGCAAGACCCACATTTGTTTAAAATTTCATAAAAATCCGTCCATTCGTTTCTGAATTATCGTGGTCACAGACAAACTTACAAGACCAATCTCATAGCCCCCCAAAGAAGGAGGTAAAGATGATATAACAGACTAGTGTGTTTACGTTATTAACTAATGAGATAGTTCAAAGCACTCTGGCTGCTGCTCAGAACTTTTTCTGATTTATTTTTGAATCTAAGTTGTGAGTAGGTTCTTCTATTCCCAATCAAAGATATGTCCACGGGTGACTGGAAGCCCCATGAGGAGTATCCTTTGATTACTTCTAAATTCAACATCAAACTGAAGTGTGGCACTTTGATTTCAATTGGGTACTATAGGCATGGTTCGTGTTAGAAAGCCCTCTTTACCACGTGTGTGCACACACACTAAGTGGGAGTCTTTACCCAGCAGATGTCTTCACCCAGCTAGAATATAATTTTAAGTTGATGCATGAATCAAAGGTATTTTTTTATTCCTTTGTGTTTTAGTATTAAAAAAAATCAAATGGGACCTGTACTGGCAAAATGAGTCACAATGAGTACATTTTCACAACTGTGTTAGTGTTAGGGCGGTACGGTGGCACAGTGGTTAGCATGTCTGCCTAAAAGCAAGAAGGTCCTGGATTTGAGTCCTGGTCTCGGGTGTCTCTATGTGGAGTTTGCATGTTCTGCAGTGTTTGAGTAGGTTTCCTCCGGGTACTCCAGTTTTCTCCCACAGTCCAAAGACATGCACATTAGGCTAACTGGCGGTTCTAAATTGACCCTAGGTTCTGGTGAACTGTTCAGGGTGTACCAGAGTCAGCTGAGATGGGCGCCAGCCTCCCTTTAAGCGGCTTAGAAAATAGTAAGTATGAATGGTTGTGTGTGGTGACCCTGCGACGGACTGGCGAGCTGTTCAGGGTGAACTCCGCCTTTGAGAGTTAGCTGAGATAGGCTCCAGCCTCCTTGAGACACTAGTAGGATTAAGCAGCTTGATAAATGAATGAGTTTAGTGATACTTCAAAATTCTCCATTAAAATACCTTCACAATGATGTAGGATTTGTGGGAATCAGACAAAGACTAAATGAACTACGACCGTTTGAAGTTGCTCAAGTCAAGCATGTCATGTAACAAAACCACATAGCTGCCACATTTTTAAATTCATGGTAATAACGGCAAACTTGGTACACATAAACTTAAAACCCATGTCTTCAGAAAATAATGTATATTTTTATGGGCTTGTTTTTGTGGGAAAACTCATGTTTCACTCTTTTAGCTTCACAGTTCGCCTGTGCTCCTCATCCATTCATTCATTTTCTGAACAGCTTAATCCTAATTAGGGTTGCAGGGAGGCTGGCGCCCATCTCAGCCAACTCTGGGCGAGGGCAGAGTACACCCTGGACAACTCGCCAGGCCATCGCAAGGCAGAAACACGCTGACGGCTATGCAGCCTACTCTTGACAAAAATCAGCAATGGTTCTTTTACATGCCTCCCACCACAGACAGTGAGAGACATGGCCGGCCTTTGATAACCCAGTTAGCTGGCCTGTGCTCCTCCCGACTCTTTATGCTAGCACAGGTCACATGTATTGAAAATCAAGTAGCTAGTTTTGTAGCAGAAGAACAGCAGTTTCTGTTGATTTGGTTGCATTCTCAATAAGCATTTTTCTTTCTTACATTACATACATGTAGTGTTATTTTCTCAATTGAGTAATTTCTTTCGATGTCAAATTAACACTGCTTTATAAAATGTATATTTGTATGTCAGTGTGATTCCTCAATCTGTGTTAAATTCACCTCAAAAGCAGTGACAATATCTGTATTATTCCTGATTGTTAATGTATATAATATATATAGTGAAGCTGTGCACAGTGTAGCCTTAGAGTATTGTTCATGGCTAAAAGTAATGGAGCTTCACCTGTTGTAGCTCATCCACCTCAAGGCTAAATGTATTGTGCATTCTAAGATGCTTTTCTGCTCGTCATGGTTGTAAAGAGTGTTTATTTACTGTAAGTTACTGCATCCTTAGGTAAAATTGGGCACACATTACTTGTTTTCTTTTATTTCTCTTCTTTTATGCTTTTTGTTAACAGTGGCTCAAGCATAGCAATGAAAAAGAACTGGCCTGTGCAGATGAACGTATTGTAACTAGCTACGCCTCTACAGATAAGTCTAACTGGCCTATTCTATGTGAACCGCATATAGCGCTTGCTTTGAAATGACCCGTCCTGTGTTGCCTTACCCCAGTGACCATGTATAAAACTCCTGGAAGTTGTAAAATAAACCGGAGAAGTGCTAAGCAATGTTTGTGTGTTGGCTCAGTGTGTTGCTCTCCCAGGCCGGAATTAGGAAATGGTTATCTATGAGTAGAGGTAGCTGGGGAGAGGAATCTAAAACCGAGCGCAGGGGATATTCTTTGTTTGCATGCAACTGTCTTTTTCTCTTGATATTCAGTGTACACAAAATCAAAAAGGTAAAACCTAACATGCAGCTTTCCTGTCAGCTGGAACCAGTCTGGGCATTCTCATCAAACCCTTTCTCATTTCCAAGCCATTTCATATTCATGTATTAGATTAGATTAGATTAGATTTTTTATTGTCATTGCACTAGGACGTTCAACAATTTAAAAAATATAATAACTATATTATTATTACTTTATTATTATTATATTTATTATTATTATTATTATTATCATTATTATTATTATTATGGTTGTTATTATTATTATTATCATTATTATTATTATTATTATTATTATTATTATTATTATTACACGATATAATTTATTCCTCGATATTGTTTTGTATTCTGTATACATCTTAACATACAGTGGTTAGCATGTCTGCCTCACAGCAAGAAGGCCTGGGTTCGATTCCCAGGCTCGGGCGTTTCTGTGTTCTGAGTTTGCATGTTCTCTCCATGCTTGTGTGGGTTTCCTCCCGGCACTTCGGTTTCCTCCCACAGTCCAAAAACATAGGCACAGTAGGCCAACGGGCTGTTCCAAATCGCCCCTAGGTGTGTGTGTGAGTGTGAGTGGTTGTGTGCGTGTTGGTTCTGCAGTGGTCTGGCGAGCTGTCCAGGGTGTACCCCGCCTTCGCCCAGAGTCAGCAGAGATGGGCTCCAGCCTACCCTTGACCCTAATTAGGATTAAGCGGCTTAGAAAATGAATGAATGAATGAATGAATATTCCATTGTTAAAATTCAATAAAATAAAAAATTGCATGGGGAAAAGACGCAAACTCAGAATACCCTCGCTGGGTATGGGGCTCGAACCCAGGACCTTCTTGCTGTGAGGTGGACGTGCTAACCACTACACCAGCATGCTGCCCACAATTATTATTTATGGATCAATATTTTTGCACAGAAAGCTATATTTGACTAATACTAAATATTTTGGAGAAACTCACAAAAATTTGGGAGGGATTATGGGATTTGTGTAGCCCAGATTTACTGTTCTCACAATATACTCAACAAACACATATTTTTGTAGTAAAATTGCCATGGCCATTTATTTATTTATTTATTTATTTTGCAGAATCACTATTTTGTTCCATAACATTATGTTATGGCTACGTCACTGCATCTGTTCATGCCAAGTAGCAATCTGTCTCAATCTGTGCTGAGCAGACAGTTCTACAGTCCACTGGAGAGGGCCGTCATAATAGGATAGGTAAAGGATTACAGGTAAGATGCCCCAGATATCCAGCTTTAGCCATATCTAGTGGGTCTCTCACCCAAGCATGGGCTCTGAGGGGCAAATATACCAATCTTTCAATTGAGTTGATATCAAGAGTTTAGCACCTCGCTGGTGGGAGGGATCACTACATCAAAACTCTGACCGACCACCACAAAGGACGGTACCACCTGGGCCAACAGAAAGCCAGATCTGAACTGGAGAGAATTCCTTTTGACATACCAAGACACAGGATTTAACCTTGGATTTTGGATTGCGATAGCATTTTTCTTAGCAAAGTCTAAAAACAAATTGTCATTAAATCCATCAAACCGTTTAGTTTCTTCTTCATCTTCAGAGCCAGAGATCTTCTTTGCATTCCTGTAGTGTAACCCTTTTCTGCTGCCATCATGGTGTGGGCGAAAATGAAGTTTCCCTTTGAAAAAAGGGTGAAGCTAGCTCAGAGTTTGTGGATGATCTCCTGGCTGGCCACTTTAGGTGGAGCGGTCGCCTTCTGTCTTGGATGCTTCTTGAAGACAGAACTACGCAGGAGAGCAGAGGTATCTAAACTCACCATTTGGAAGCATTACACAATCCAACACTTTATCACACACCCTTATGGAAAAAAATTACATTTAACTCAAATAAAACATGTTATTTTTGGGGTTTCTAGGTATCCTGTTTGGGCAGAATGAGACTTTTGAACTACTACCTAAAATAACAGAGGAATGTCATATAATTTCACAAGACTATCTCAGTATCAAATACATAATTTGCATATTACTGATTTTTAAGGCTCAGTTAAATGACAGATATGTATTATATTGTAAACCTCAATATCAAGACAGGAAATATCTGGACAGGATTAACCTTCATTCATTTGTTCATTTTCTAAGCCGCTTAATCCAAATTAGGGTCACAGGGAGGCTGGTGCCCATCTCAGCCGACTCTGGGCAAGGGTGGGGTACACCCTGAACAGTTCGCCAGGCCATCGCAGGGCCAACACTCACACAACCATTCACACTCACTCTCACACCTAGGGGTGACTTGGAACAGCCAGTTAGCCTACTGTGCATGTTTTTGGACTGTGGGAGGAAACCAGAGTACAGGGAGGAAACCCACGCAAGCATGGGGAGAACATGTAAACTTCACACAAAAAACGTCAAAGCCAAGGAATCGAACCCAGGCCTTCTTTACTGTGAGGTGGACGTTAGACCACTGCACCACCCTAGGATTAACCTCTGCAAATATAAATATTTTTTAAGCTGGTTAGAACGGGCTCATGAAGCTGTCGTCTTCAATAAGCTGTCTAACGCACTGTAAGGATCATAATCTAGGTCACAATAAAGAATTTGTCTTGTTTATGACACTACAACAAACTTATACGATTTTAACAGACTTGAGGATATTAAGTGCTTGAGCTGCCGTTGAACAAAATATATGTAATACTGATTGAATTACTCTTCGATTTTTATTTAAAGAGGTAGAAGTGGATAGACTAAAAAAAGATATCCGAAGTAAAGTATAAAGCCACATAAATAAATATTTCAACAAAAACCCCATATAAATAAACACCTCAATAGATCCCACAATATAGGACATGTGTGTCTATGCATAGGTTTAATACACAGTTAATCATGGAATCTATTTCGGGCAGCACAGTTTTATAGTAGTTAGCACATCCACCTCACAGCAAGAAGGTCCTCGGTTCTGTGTGTAGTTTACATGTTCTTCCTGTGCTTGGGTGGGTTTCCTCTGGGTACTCCGTTTTTCTCCCACAGACCAAAGACATGGCTATTAGGCTAACTGGCTGTTACAAATTGCCAGAGGTGTGAGTGTAAATGGTTATGTGTGTATTAGCCCTGAGATGGACTGGTAAGCTGGGTGTTCAAGGTGTACCCTGCCTTCGCCCAGAGTCAGCTGAGATAGGCTTCAGCATCCCCACGACCCTAGTAGTGAGGACTAAGCGGTTTGGCAAATGAATGAATGAATAAATGAATGAAATGTATTTCATAATAACAGTTCAATAAACCCAAATGTGTCCTGTAGGTGATGGACAACACAGAGATCCACATTGTCCCAAACACCCTCATTTTGGCTGGACTGGCTTCCTTAGGAATTAACTGGTTTGCTGGTCGGATCTGCCAAGATGCTCTGGATGCCAGCAGCTTCCCACGCTGGAAGACCTTTCTAAAGCCCTATTTCTGTTGTTCCATCTTCTTCACCACCCTGCTGCTGATTGGAGTCATCCTAAGTTATGCCATGAAAGGCAGTCTTGAGGGCTCACTGAAGGTCGGTCTCAAGAATGGCATCCGCTTCTACAAGGACACGGACACCCCAGGGCGCTGCTTCCAGAAGCAGACCATCGACCGTCTGCAAATGGAGTTCCGGTGCTGTGGTAACAATGATTACAAGGACTGGTACGAGGTGCAGTGGATCAGTAACCGTTACCTGGACTTCAGCTCTAAGGAGGTTAAGGAGTAAGTGAGGGGGGAAGGTGGAAGAATTTAAATCAGCAGTGATACACAAGAAACGTTCATCTTACACTCTCAATAGTTCTTGACGTTGTTGCTCTGGGGAAACTCTTCAAGCTTTTATTAACAGTAGATTTAGTTTCCTTTTCAGGAAAGGCTCCATGTAGAAACTTTTAGGAAGCTAGAACACTTATCTGTTTCAAGAATTGTTGAAGAGTTGCCCAAGAGGGACAAATCGAAGATCTCTTTAGGGTTCAAGATGGAAGCTTTTTATAACAGAATGTATCAGGCTGATCTAATCCTCATTAACCAACCCGAGAACCCTTGAAGAACCTGTTTTTCCTAAGGTCCCTGTCTTGTTTGTTTACCTCATAGGATTTTGGAGAAGATATACAAGTGATGTTTCTGTGTCTACTGCCTAAAACTGTGGTCTAATCAGAATTTTAAAAAGTGTACTCTGATATTATTGTTGCCATTTAAACATTCTCTATTCTCATTCGTCCCCAAACTCTGTCTAATCTCATTTGTCCAGTCGTATCAAGAGTAACGTGGATGGGCGTTACCTGGTGGATGGTGTGCCCTTCAGTTGTTGTAACCCAAGCTCCCCTAGACCCTGCATCCAGTACAAATTGACCAACAACTCTGCCCACTACAACTATGAGCACCAAACTGAGGACCTCAACATCTTCATCCGTGGCTGCAGGGAAGCTCTTGTTGGCTACTACATGGGCCTGATGAACAGCATTGGTGCTGTAGTTCTGACTGTCTTTATCCTGCAGGTATCAGTAGATGGGAATGGAAGTTGGTGTTTTTTTAAGTAAAATTTTATTTGCCTAAGAACCAGACCATTTAACGTATAAACAATAATAGTCAAGGGCAGCATGGTGGCACAGTGGTTAGCACAATTGCCTCACAGTAAGTAGATCCTTGGTTCAAGTCCTGGGCTCAGTGAGGGTGTTTTTGTGTGGAGTTTGCATGTTTTCCCTGTGCTTGCATGGGTTTCCTCCGGGTACTTGAGTTTCCTCCCACAGTCCAAAGACATACCCTTTGGCTTATTGGCTGTTCCAAGGTGCAACTTGCCCCTAGGTGTGAGCGTGAGTGAGAATGGTGGTGTCTGTGTTAGCCCTGCAATGGATTGGTGAACTGTTCAGGGTGTACCTCGCTTTTGCCCAGAGTCGGCTGCGATAAGCTGCAGCCTCCAAGCTACCCTAGAAGTATTGTGCGGTTCAGCAAATGAAAGATTGAATATCATCAAAAAAAAAACTATTGCTCCATCCTTCTTCTCTATCCCTCCACAGAGTACAGTGGTTGCATGCCTGAGGTATCTGCAGACCTCCATGGAAGCTGTTGTTGGGCAGGAGAACACAGAGGTGGAAACGGAGGGCTACCTGCTGGAGAAGAGTGTGTCAGAGACCATTATGGACTACTTGGACCCTGTGATGAAGCTATTCTTTTTAAACCAGGTGGAAGACGGGCAGGCCAAGGCAGAATCTGGGGCTGCTGGGACATCAGGTGCAACAACTCCAGGCTCTTAAACAGCAACAGCTAGCTTGTTTAATGGCATACATGATCCAGTACAACTGGTACTTGGTGAAGATATCTATGGTGTTTTTTTTGCAATGAATCTCATATGAAACTACTGTAAATAATTTAAATAATTCACCAACAAACCATACAAAGTCTCTAATGTCAGTCATACTGTATCTGTTCATCGATAATGGACTGTGTATTGTAACAATTGGTTCAACATGTGGTCATAAGGTCATTCTGGGGATATTTGTCTACTAAGTTAAAGAACATGTGTGAGAACATCTAAGTATCTATGGGCCATGATGCAAGACATATGATAACATATCTCAAGGTACAAAAGGTTAAGGATTGCTCCCAAGAATCAGTTCTCTGATGGAAATTTCTGTTGTTATTCGATTGTGCCCAGTTTGTATATAAGATTGATTTTCCGTCAGGAAGCACATGTCAAAATTTAGCATGTTTCTTATTAATTAAATATACGAATTTGAGTTCAACCTATATCAGTTGATATTCGCCCAATTTATGGAGAACTGGATATGTTATAAACATTATTGTACACTGTGCAAGCATATAATAGCACTTTAAAAGTAAAAAAGCTCTTGTAGTGTAAACACGCTAAGTGCTCAGCTAAGAAAAGCAAAATCCAGAACTACAGATTGAGTACACAAAAAAAATTAATTAATAAAAACCATGTTTTAATTGCTTTGTGGTATAGTGCACTCTTATGTGAATAGATACGTGTTGAAATATCTCCTATTTGTCTCTGTGTCTTTGACTTTTCCTGTGAAAGTAATTCACGCTCCCACAACCACCCACCCACCAACACATACACTCACACACAGACAAAACCTGCTTGCAGGCATACCAATACAAATGTACTCGTGCTCCAACACCGAGTTGTACTTAAGCGTGTAGGCGTGACCTGCACTTACTCGATCTCACTCACACATTCAGCACACACACACACACACCGTAGCTCAATGTCAATAGGTGGTTGGAATAGGATTATGGCGAATCATGAATAATGCCAATAATAGTGACAGTTAGCTGTAATGACAGCCTGCATTGCTAAGCCCTCCTATCTGACATCTTACAAAGCAACTATAATCCCAACTGTTAATACGCACACTGCTGTCCAAGCACCTGCCCTCTTCCTCACTGTATCTGAATAGACCTAACCACAAACCCCCCCCCCCCCCTTCTTTAAATATCACAGTATCTTTATTTTGGACCAAGTACATTTGGAACTAGGTGGGCATCCACAGAGTGCAAAGGTCACAGGGAATTGTCTAATTTGAAATTCCATATATGGTTTCCTATTATAGCTCTATAGTAACAGAATGTCTACTGGCACTCATTTTAATGTTATAAGCACTTAAAATCCTGTGACCTTGGTTTACCTTTCAAGGTCACTCAAGGTCAATGGAGATTGTGGCATTTAAAAGTGTGCATATGGTTTCCTGCATATCCCTCATTGCATCTATGGGTCTACACCACTTACAAGCAATTTTCATTTTAACCTGGGAAATGTCCATCTCCAAATATTTGTGACCTTGCTCTGTCTTTCACCTTTGACCTTGACATACTAAAATCGGATCATCTCTGGAACTCATGTAGTGTCCCCACCAAGTTTGGTGAAAATCCATGCATGGGTGTGGTCAGGGTTTTGTTCACAGACAAACGATAAATAGACAAACAAAGAAATAAACACTGATGAATACAGTAATTCTGCCAAAACTCAGTTTTGTCGTGGATGTAAATATGAGATTAGATAGCTAGATACTTTATTAATCCCAGATGGAAATTCACATGTTTGTCCTCCATACACTCAATTCATTCATTCATTTTAAAATATTTGGTCAGGCTGTTGGTGGAGTCTGGGAACTTGGGCTATGAAGTATGAATACACCTTGCATGGTACACACACATATTCACACACTCATCCACACTTTAGGAAATTTAGATTTGGGTAAACTCATTCTACCTACAGGCAGGAGGAAACCAGAGACTCTGGAGAAACCCTACACTAGATTATCATCATTCACTCACTCATTTGCTGAACTGCTTAATCCTCCTAGGGTTGTGGAGAGGCAGGAGCCTATCTCAGCCAACACTGGGCGGAGGCTAGGTACAACCTGAACAGCTCGCCAGACCATCGTAGGGTCACCACACACGCATTCACACTCACACCTTGGGGCAATTTGAAACAGCCAATTAACCTCATGTGCATGTCTTTGGACTATCGGAGGAAACCGGAGTACGCAGAGGAAACCCTCAAAAGCACGGAGAGAGCATGCAAACTCAGCACAGAGTCCAGGAATTGAACCCAGGACGTCTACGCCACCGCGCCACCCAGCGTAGAGTTGCTAAACCAAAAACAGACAACTCGGACAAAAATATCACCTTCCTGGTAACAGTTGGAATATTATCCTCTGTTGCAAATACTCTAAAGTGTTGTGTTATTGTTGCCTAAAATAATACTTAAATAAATATTCATGGGGTTCATATAAATCCCTGCTGTTTGAAATGCGTCCCTGGTCTAAGAGAACCTCTGATGTCTCAACACAACTTTTAAAAACAGCGCGACTTCAGGGCACGCTCCAAAAAACCGCACAATCCACTCCAGTACCGGAAGTACCCCAGGTAGCACTAATGTTATTGTTGCGCACTATTTAGCACGGTTATTCGCGGATTCGGACGGAGCCCAGCCCAGCCCTGCCCAGCCCAGCAAGGAAGGAGTGACGGCTGTACCAGAAACCAGTCCTGGGTGTGAACTTCATTCTACAAGAACTTCCCTTTTCCAATCTTTCCCGACGCACCTCCTAAAAACATTTCGGCTTCCGTAGCTGAAGTAGCTTTTTTTAATTTTAGTGTAGACTTTTTTTTCCTTTTTTAAATTATGTAAAATTTTATAATAGTTTTCATTTCGCGGATTTTTCAGGCGAAAGTAAGTTCCGGCGATGGGAAAAAGGATGTTAAAGAGGAATGTCAGGGAGTTTTAATTAACTGTCAAAACGAATAGAAAGCCTGTTAGCTTCCCCGTTAGCACCTAGCCTGGCTACTACTACTGTATACTACTACTACTATCTTTACTTAATGCTTGTATACGTCTGGTAATGCTAACGCTAATGCTAATGCTAACGGTTATGAACGCGTTATATGTCATTTTAAGTGCTGGGGGGATGTTATGAATGTAAAGAGACATATCCGTGCTGTTGTTTTAAACATTTATTCGCTTTATTCGTTCACATTTGGAAGAAAAAAAACCGCTGGCCGATAGCTCGAATTAGGAAATACGGTAATAGTGTCCATGTTTGAGGTGAAATGATTTAATGCACTTGTAGCTCTATAAAAAAAGGCGATTTGTGTGTTATGTCGGGGGATTAAAGATAACAGTGGACATGTCAGAAGGGTTTGTGAGTTGAGGGATTATCGGAAAACAACAACAAAACAAAAACAAAACAAGATCATGTCCTCCGTTCCATTCATATCCGGGTCTGGTGATCATGAAGCTGATTTGTGATTGTTGTGCACGCTCTGTGCGGTTGTAAGCAAGTGTGGTTCATGTAAATGGTTGTACACCGGAAGAGGCTTGTGTCCAAAATCCGTGCATTTGCAAGAAGACACCGAATTTCAGCAGCATCATGTCCGGAGAGAGCAGCAGCAGCGGCGGCGAGGACTCGGACCGAGAGAGCCGAAAGAAATCCTGCACCGTTAAACATGAGATCACTAACGGTGGGTGATCACCTCCTCCTCCTATCCCATCATCATCATTTTAATCCGTCCTGGGCTTTAAACTACGGTACACTTTTACCTGTCTTGTCACTGTGGTGCTGATTACAACAGGACAACATCCACAAATTTATTGTACCTTATTAGTATACCTCCCCCCCTATAAATAAATAAATATATATACAGTAATATCCAGTCGTTTGTTATTTCTCCCACGTTGGCGTAGTCAGCAAGAAGGTCTTGGGTTCGAGTCCCAGGCTCGGCAAGGGCGTTTCTGTGGCGGAGATCGCATGTTTCCCCGGTGCATGTATGGGTTTCCTCCAGGTACGCCGGTTTCCTTCGACAGTCCAAAAACATGCGCATTAGGTGAATCCAAACTGCCTCTAGGTGTACATGTGATTGGTTTTGTGTGTGTGTTAGCCGTAAGATGGTCTGGCAAGCTGGTCAGGGTGTACCCCGCCTTTGCCAAGTGCCGGCTGAGATAGGCACCAGCCTCCCACCCGTGACCCTAAAGGGATTCAGCGGTTCAGTAAATGAGTGTGTGATTATTTCCCCCATCAGTAACCACTTTCTCCTGTTCAGGGTTGTGTACCTCTATCCAAGAGGTACACTCGAACTCTCTTTCCCGCGGTCATGTTTGTGGGGTTTCGGAGGACACCGGGAAGCTCAGAGGAATCTCCTTAGGGTCATCAAGCCAAATTCACACAGGAAGCGACGTGCGAATCGCTTTGCAGAACGGACTGCGTGCGGAATCGCCTATTTTAGACCGAAGCGAATAGGAAAAGGTTTTGGGGGAGGCAGTGTTTGGTGGTGCCCTGCGATGGTCTGGCGAGCTGTTCAGGGTGTACCCTGCTTTCGCGACGTGTCGGCTGAGATAGGCACCAGCCTTCCCATGACCCTAGAAGGATTAAGCGGTTAAGCAAGCAAGTGAGTGAATGATGTTGTTCTAGTGTAGGGTTCCTCCAAGTTTTCTGGTTTCCTCCCACCTCCCAAAAAATTCCCAGTATGTGGATTGGGTTTTCCCCAAGCCAAAATTTCCCAAGGTGTGGATGAGTGCGTGTGAATATGTGTACGGTTCCTTGCAGTGGACCTTTAACCCAGTGAGTCAATTTTAGCTCTGATTGGTTATCATTCAAATCGCTCGTGTGAAAGTTCATCTCAGTTGAGCTCCACGCCCCCGCCTACTTCACATGAGGAAATTTCTCCAGGGCCAGGTTTTGGAACTCTATATCATACTTCATCACATTCAAGCAATCAGAATCAGAATCATAATAATTGCTTAATCAGTTGAAAATGTATTCTTAGGTTTTTTTTTATGTTCCAGTGTAGTGCAGTATATACTAAAACAATTATTCTCATATATATATATATATATATATATATATATATATATATATGTATATATATATAGACACACACACATACATATATACACACATGTACACACACACACATAACTGTTTCCTTTGCTCAAGGCTTTATGCAGAGCAGAGCAGAGAGCAAGTGGTCCAGGCAGCAGGACAAATGCAGCCTGTTCCACAGGAAGTCTCTTGCATGAGACAGGAAATAAACATCAACTATTGTTAGAGAGATCAGAGAGCTGTCTGATCACGTGCCCATCAGGCCATTTCAGAGACAACCCACCTATACAGCTAAATAAGCCACACAGTATTACCAATAAATTTTTTTTTAAAAAGTCCCCATTAGTGAGTGTTCCCACATTAGTGTCGCTTACTTGATGGCCTCCAGGTAGCCCTTAGCACCTGCAACATGGAGGGGTGTGGCTCCGGTCTTGGGGTGGTGCAAGTCAGCAGGCACACCATCTGTAAGCCAACCACGGGCATCACGCATGATTAACTCCTCCTCCAACCGCTTAGCTGCCTCCACATCCACACCTGGATAAGGATAAAACAAACAAAAAAAAAGATCTTTGTTAAACAAAAAAAAACTAACTCTGATGAATGGGATGAAATGCTCCATGGTGGGCTGTTACTGGAAAACAATCAACTCTTTACTGGTTATTTTTCACCTAATTCGGTCCTACCCATCAGTCAGCTCTCTTATGCTTTCTTGTCATCCTTTCAAAGTGCTGCTAATGCTGCTCCACACAGCAATGTAACACACAACGAGGAACGTGCTATCTACTCTCTTCCACATACCAAAGCTCCTGATTGGCTAGTGTTGCTGTGACTAACATTTTTTAAATGTTGTGTATTTTATGAATACATACATACATGACAACTATGGAGGACACCGTTTATATATACAGATTCCTACCAACCCAAAATGTAGTGAACCAAAGCTAATTAAAGCTATTTTTCTATTTTCATTATACACTTGCCTATGAAGAGATGCTAACACCATCTGTATATGCAAAAGCAGAACACATATTGTAAAAAATAAATCTTTTTCTAAGTATGAAGTCTGGGTGCTGAACAGGAATTTTTTTCAAGTGGCTATATGAATGCACTAGCTTCTGTTTTTAGTCTATCCTTTTCTCTATTTTTATAAATAAAGTGTAATGGAGCCAGAAACCACATAAGGTGCATGCTTGATGATGTAGAAATGCAGTTAGCATGATACTGCCTTCAGTGCTCTAAACAGATTGATAAGGAGAAATCTGTGCACATATTTATTATTATTATTATTTTTTTTTAATTGAGGATCGAAAAACAAAATTACAAACAGTAAAATGTAAATTGTGAGTCCTGGCCCTGCAATCACACTGCCTAACAAACACACAAGTATTTGTGACGGCTGGACTTTGACGTCAGTGTCATTATTCACTGCATGATTGTGTGAGTGGGTGATGAGCTATTTATGGTAATAAGAGCTCTCTCTCTCTCCTCGTCTGTCTCCGTCTCACCCTGTTTAAGAGTGTGCTCCTGCAGTAGTGCCTCCATGGCTTCCTCCTTGGCGATGTCAAATGGTACATCGCCGTCACAGTTCACCAAGCTCAGAGCTGCGCCATTCTTCAGTAAGTACCTAGCATACACACGCACACGCACAAAACACACTTGTCAAATTAATAAATAAGTAAATTCTGGCCTAGTGTGCATTTGCACATTGCACAACAAAATACTTTTACTGCGCCAAATTCTTTTACTATTTCAAACCTAAAGGATCCAGGCTTGCCCATGCAGTGTCACAGGGCAGTGCAACACACTTGGAAGAAAGCGTTATCCAGCCTTTTCATCATACATGAGCTCACGGAAGCCTGTGGTTGGCTAGTGTCACTGTAAGAGGCAAAGGAGTGTGAGTATACCACTCCTTTCTTCTTAAGAAAGCATGGCCAGTTTTTCCCACAATCAGAGATGGCTGAGCACTGCCGGAATTCCAAGTTGCCTTCTCCAGAGTATAGGACTTTATAAATCAGACTTTTCATTTTATTTGATTTATTATACACTTGCAATTCTTCAGGTTATACAACATTCTATACAGTACATACTCAGCGATTTCCATGCTCCCGCAGGAAGCTGCTACGTGAAGCGGGGTCCAGCCCTCACTGTCCATCTGGTTTACGTTAGCGCCTTGAGACAGGAGAAAGGCCACCACCTCCATACTACCGTCGATGCAGGCCTGAGAGACAGTACACAAACTCTGGATGAGTAGCTGTGTTAAAATGGACACATCTCATTAAAGAAACAGTTTTCAGTCCTGAAACTTTTCCCGTACACCAAATGTAGGCAATCAATATATGTGGTCATGTTTGTAGCTGGGAAGCGGTGCTACAAGATAATAAAAATAACCTCGCAGAACTGACAATGCCCCTCAGCCCATACATCACATTATAAAAGGTATTCCCAGTCTCAAGATGTTCACACCAAAATGTTCAAGATGGCAGCCGTGATGGCCATATTGGATATCGCATCAGGAAGAAAATCGATAAGCTTGAGTGGGTATACGGTTTCAAATTATACACCAAAACTGGTGATGATAGATGATGTTTTTGAGCTAGTGCACGGAATACAAATTTAAGATGGCAGCTGCGGCGGCCATATTACATATAAAACCGCGAGGAAATTTATCGTGTATTTACACAGTCCCAACATCCAAATAAAAAATTTTGATGATTGGTGATGGCGTTTTTTGAGTTAGTGCGCGGAATGCAAATTCAAGATGGTAGCTGTGGCGCCCATATTGGATATCGGATCACAATGAAAATTGATAGGCTTGCGTAGTTACTCGGTCCCAACAACCAAACCAAAAACGGTGATGTTTGGCGATACCGGTTTTGAGTGAGCAACTGTGGACAGACGAACACTGCGTCTGACAATCAACCATGGCTCAAAGCGGTACCTTACGGACCCATTCTACATTTACTAATCTGGCTTGTGATAAAGTGGAATGGTCTGTGCTCAACAGTATTCTCTGATTTTTATATTTCTGCATAGTACGTAAGAGACATGGTTTGTTACAACAGTGCTAACTTGGCTAGCTAGCAAAAGTTACCTCAGGAAATGGTTGCTAGCTGTTTTAAGTAAAGTCTCCTTTACAATTGTAAAATGAAAACAAACAAATAAACACAACATTTTACAGAAACGGACAAAACGTCAATGTCAATAAAACACTAGCACGGAGTTCACTAGCTAACACTGGAGCTGGCTAGTATGTGATTCTGCTCTCAGTCACAGTACCTCATGTTTAGTTTGCTGCTTAATTTAGTTAACTAGCTAGAAAAAAAGATACGTAGTGTAGGGTAAACATTTTAATTGACATTTATACAACAGTAAGTTGGATTATGTTAAATGAAGCTAGACTCTTGTGATCCATCCTGATGTGCTACTGTTTGCTGGAGTTCTCATCTCAGAAGACTTTCCACTGCTGGCGATATTAACTCTTTTACTAAAATGATTTTGGACTACAATTACCATTACAGTTAAAAAAAATTAACCAGCTACACTTTATGTTAAACTGTAGTGAAGTTCCTGGTATGTGGTTTGTAATTTTATCTGGTTTCACCCAAATGAGGATGGGTTTGCCTTTTAAGTCTGGTTCCTCTCAAGGTTTCTTCCTCGAGGGGGTTTTTCCTCATTAGGGATGAAAAGGTTTTATAGAAAAATTTTGAAATCATAAGTTTAATCATAAGTCTTTACTAAATTTGAGGTAAAGGTAAAGCCGGTACATATTGGTATGCTTAAAAGAGCTTAAACCCCAGAAACAAAAGTTCACTCTGATGATGCGTTCACCTGATGCAGTGCTGTGATCCCGTCAGCATTGGAAGAGTTCACCACGTCTATTGCAGAAGTTTTGTCCCCATCGCTTATAGCTTGTGCCTCCTTCAGCATCTTCCTCGCCTCCTCTGTGCTGCCGCTGGCGCAGATGGCCAGGAACTCCGCCGTCCTCTCAAATCGAACACGCTTCCTGACATGCACATAATAAAAACTCTATTAGTTAAAAAAAAATTATAAAATCCTGTATACCTGCTGAATATATCTGGTGTTATAATGCTGTTAGTCCCAGTGTAGTGCACCATCCAGGACATTCGGAATGAGTGATACAACCGAAATATCACATCACGATCTTTAAAGATATTCTGAAGATACAAGCTATTCATCACAACCGTTTCGTTTGCTAACAAACAACAGAAAATAAAATCAAATATTTATTAGCTACCTATAGAAACAAGTTATTTAACAGAGAATGAGGGGGGAAAACAAGCAATTTTATATAAATAAATAATAATATATTATATTTATAGATACATTTTAGTTGAAAAATAAATGTTTGAAAAAAGGAAGGGGTTTTGGTTAATATTTAAAAAAAAAAAGAAAAAAGAGAAACTTGTTTATTTTTATTATTTTATTTTTTAAAATAAATATATATATATA
>JBCNYH010000005.1:17845580-17856327 GCA_039654325.1 Tandanus tandanus
AATAAGGTCGGTTTATCCTCAAGCTCTTCTCTCATACCTAGTTATGCACAAATTGCGGAAACTCTCTCTCTCTCTCTCTCTCTCTCTCTCTCTCTCTCTCTCTCTCTCTCTCTCTCTCTCTCTCTCCATTTTGCAGCCTATGGAAAGGTGTTCCTGGTGCGGAAGATCAGCGGCCACGATGAAGGCAAACTTTACGCCATGAAGGTACGTTTACCATTTCCAGTTCTGTCAATATATTGCATGTGTATCACGCCGCTTGCCACCAACGATCCTGTGTGAAGATTAATACAACTCCTTTCTTCCCTTCTTCACTTGATTTGTCATTGAGCCATCTTCAGAGGAAGGATGTTGACTTATGTAACTGGTTCTGACTGTGATCGCCCAACACTTGAAAATGACGGGCAGTTCAACACGTTGTGCTCAGGAATCGAATTGAGTAACATTCATGACCTAAGGCTTCTCTTTGATTGAGAAAGAGCTGCAGTCTTAATGAAAACTACCAGGAGCTCTTAAATTATAGGGCATAGCAGAACGGGAATGATGAGTAATGGAAATTTTATGTTTATCAGAAGCCGGGCCAGTGCTGCCAGATTGGACGAACAGATCCTTGAAATGACAAGTATAATACTTAAATCTCAGTGTAATGGATGTTTCTGGATACTGATTATATACAGTACTGTGCAAAAGTCTTATGCACTCTACTTTTTTTAGTGTAAACTTTGCTATAGATTTTTATTTTATAAGTTTGTACATTAGCGAGTCAGTACAAAAACATTTGATTTCCAAATGTTACTGAAAAATGTTTGTCAATAAAGAAATCAGTGTATTATGTAAGAGACCACTTTTCAGACAAAAGCATAATGAAAGCTGCTGGGATTTGTATGCGAATAAATAAAAAAGCAAGTGTGACCATCAAAATCTCCAGGAGAACTGACGCTGGTTCTATAAGACAGAAAAACTTATGGCTTGTTACCTTGTAAATCTTCACAAACTGTACCTAAGATGCTATCGTTTTAAAGCAAACAACATATATTGACTTTATTTCATTTATTGCTGTATACTGGGTTTTATAGAGGGGTTTTCTTACATAGTAGCATCGAATTTATTTATTTAGTTGTATTTAAATATAAGGCATCTTTGCTGTACGGCATTTCTTCTTTTGCGCAGTGCCATAGGGGCTCTGTCGAAATTGTCATCACAGCCTAAAATTCATGTCTGTTTGAAAGACAGTTTCTCAGTATGTTGCAAAAGGACTGGTCTGATTCTTTTAGGTCCAGTTTTTTACAAGGGGCAAACGCGTTTAAAATCAGTGCAGGATTGAGTTAGAATGCTGTAACCACCAACCGCAAAAACGGCGATATAATACAACCCTATAAGGCAGCCAACCATGTCAAAATAAAAAAGTTTTCACCCCAATGGGCTCATGATGTTATTAATATGTGACCCATTACATCAAAGTGGGTATTAACCTCTTAAGGCCATACTGTCCTCATATGGGGACATCATATTTACAATTATACTGTGTATATGTCTTTGTAAGATTCTCATATGAAGACCATTGGGTATTATTCTTTTTCCAAAGTTCTTCCTGTTTAAAGGCAAATATTAGTTTAGTAGTAATCTGGCAGTACGAAACAGAAGCACTGTGGAGAAAAGACAAGGCATATAACACTGGGGTTTGGGTCTTAGGAGGTTAAGTCAGAAATTATTAATTTTGAATTATTGGTACCATTTTGTAGCTCATATACTAAGCTTTAAAATAATGCCAAATTTTCTAACATATTTTTATATATTTGGAGTAACTAACTAAACAAATCCTGCTGAGAATTTTCAGCCTTTTAAACAATTTTGAAGAAAATCGTGTTTAAAGTTCAACAAAGTTTTTGGTAATTTCGGACTTAACACACTTTGATGTGACGGGACACATGTATACATTTAGGCACTGCTTACAAGCAGAGTTTCCGATAGATAACGCTATTGGTAGGTGTTTGAGGCTGATGTAATAAGAGTAGCATCAGCTTTAAAAGCTTCAGCCCTGTAGGAAATAAGTAAATCTCCCCTGTGTTTCCTGAGTACGGTCTGAAGTGAAAGCAGGAAAGGTTAACACTGGGTTTTCTTTTCACTGCCCTTAACTAGCTGATTTCTGTATACTTTTGTATCCCCTGTCCTGTTAGTTTAATTATCCATTTCAGGAGTTCATGTTTGGTGGTGTTTGGCTTGGTGAAAGTTTATCAGCCTACCTGAGTTAGGTTGTATGATTTTTATTCTGTGCAAGTCTGAGTGGTGGTGTATGAGCCACTATTTTTTGGTTTTCAGTTTCATGATTTAAAAATTTTTTTTTTTCCATTGGTGAATGTCATGATGCAAATCAGTGATGCATAACAGCCAGTCAGCATCAACTTGGGCATGGACATGGGACAACCACCAAAGTCATGTGTCATGTTCCATGCCAATGGGGCTTCTCTTTAAGATGGAAAGGAGCCAAACAGAGATACACCTGTTTTTGTTTACCTCAGTAACTGTAAAGAATCTGTGTGATTGGTTACTGTGTATATCTGCTTAGTGGTATATTTGGTTATAGAGTTTTAACTCCATACTGGCCGATTTCTGTCATTTTTGTCCACAGTGATAGTTTAGATACAGAAAGATGTGAAAATAAAGCATAGGTTAAAAGTATCTGGATGTTTTTTCTTTAAAAAAGACAGCATTTTCTTCAGAGCATTGGACCAGTGATGTCCAGGATTAGAAGAGAGCTTGGTTACCTTGTGCTGTGAGGATCCTGACCAATCTTGTGTGCTTTGTATGTAAATAAAAAACAAAAAGTTTTTGATGCGCAGGTTCTGAAGAAGGCGGCGATCGTTCAGAAGGCAAAGACAGCAGAACACACCCGGACAGAGAGGCAGGTTCTTGAACACATTCGCCAGTCACCTTTCTTGGTAACCCTGCACTACGCCTTTCAGACCCAGACCAAACTCCACCTGATCTTGGGTGAGAACTCAGCTGAATCGAACTAAATTAAAACTTATAGATTCTGAATGTATTTTTTGGTTCATTCTCAAATCTGATTGGTCGGAAGGTGTTTAGTCATTCTCTATACCAGCAGCTGTGTGAAAAGTGATTTATCCAACTTATTGAACAGAAGTCAGAAACGTGTTAATACCTACGACAGGGTAACCTTTACGTTGTATCAACGGCATGCTTTACCAACATGTTATTAAACAGCAAAGATCGTTTCAGTGATATGGAACTGGATTTGTTTGGAGGACAAAGGGTTAAAAAGAATGAGGCGTGAGATTATTACACCATTAGTAGAATACACTGCATCATCTCCTCCCCGGATGCGCTCGTATGTATCTAATTTGTTGGTGTTTGTGTATAGATTACGTGAGTGGAGGAGAGATGTTCACTCACCTGTACCAGCGTGATCACTTCTCTGAGGATGAGGTGCGAATCTACGTGGGAGAGATAGTGCTTGCGCTGGAGCACTTGCACAAGGTGAGATGTTCGGGTTCCGCTCATTGCACCATATGTGCTTTATTTAGCAGTTAGAGAGGAGCAGTATATGATGAAGTTAGATGTTTTACTCCCTCTTAATGTGAGCAGGAACATGGATATTAAATATGAGCGACAGCATGTTGGTGGCATCTTGGTTGTTGCTACTCACTCTCAGATATGGCTTCCAACAGCATAAATAGTGAGAACATAAAATAAAGTTTTGACAGTACAGGGTGCTTTACTGTATGTTGTACTAATTAACTAACTGCGATGGGGAACAGGCAGAGCCATCTGCTACAGGGCGTGGCCTATCTATCTTGTATGATATCTCTGAGTAGGAAAATTTTCACAGTTGATGGTCACATGGCATAATTGTTCATCTTAACCAATCTCAATCCCAATCAGAAACAAGAAATGTTTTCAATGAATTATAAAGATAATCTGCTGTACAATTGGAATATTTAATAAAACTACATTTCAGTTTTTGACCAACTGGATTTTGGCCTCTTCTGGCCTCGAAAAGGTTCTGGACCACCATCCTACACCTCAGGAGGGGGAAGCAGTACTCCACAAACACCGTTTACAGTGGAAGTGGGGAGCTGCTCACCTTGACTGGGGAGGTTGTCAGGAGGTGGAAGGAATACTTCGAGGAACTCCTCAATCCCACCAACACGCCCTCTGTGGAAGAGGAAGACCCTGGGGGTTCGGAAGGGGGTCTGCCCATCACTGGGGCAGAGGTCATCGAGGTAGTTAAAAAGCTCCTCGGTGGCCGGGCTCCGGGGGTGGACGAGATCCGCCCTGAATACCTCAAGGCTCTGGATGTTGTAGGACTGTTTTGGTTGACACATCTCTTCAACATTGTGAGGTCATCGGGGCCGTACCTCTGGATTGGCAAACCGGGGTGGTAGCTACCCTTTTTAAAAAAGGGGACCGGAGAGTGTGTTCAAGCTGTCGTGGACACACTCCTCAGCCTACCCGGGAAAATCTGTTCAGGAGTACTGAAGAGGAGGATCCGACCGATGGTTGAACCTCGGATTCAGGAGGAACAATGTGGTTTTCATCCCGGCCGCAGCACTCTCCTTTGTGACCATCTCTACACACTCTACAGGATCCGGGAGGGGGCATGGGAGTTTGCCCAACTTGTCCACATCTGCTTAGTGGACTTGGAGAAGGCTTTCAGCCATGTTCCTCGGGCTATCTTGTGGGGTGTGCTCCCGGGATATGGTATACCGGACCCTTTGCTACGGGCCGTTCGGTCTCTGTATTGCTGGGGTCAGAGCATGTTTTGCATTGGTAGCAACATGACGAATTCGTTTCCAGTGGGGGTTGGACTCCGCCACGGCTGTCCTTTGTCACCGGTTCTGTTCATGATGTTTATGGATCGAATTTCTATTGGCACAGCCAAGGCGTTGAGGAGCTCTGGTTTGGTGGCCATAGGATCTCGTCTCTGCTTTTTGCAGATGTTGATGTCCTTTTGGCTTCATCGAGCCGGGGCCTCCAGCTCTTGCTGGAGTGATTCGCAGCTGAGTGCAAAGCGGCCGGGATGAGAATCAGCACCTCCAAGTCCGATGCCATGGTTCTCAGCCGGAAGAGTGTGGAATGCACCCTCCGGGTCTGGAATGAGGTCCTGCCCCAAGTGGAGGAGTTCAAGTATCTCGGGTGCTTGTTCACGAGTGAGGGAAGGATGGAGAAGAAGGAGCTGAGCCGGAAGGCTAAGCTCTCAATCTACCAGTCAACTTCCGTTCCTACCCTCACCTATGGTCATGAGCTTTGGTTAGTGACCGAAAGAACAAGATCGCGAATACAAGTGGCTGAAATGAGCTTCCTTCGCAGGGTGGCAGGGCCCTCTCTTAGAGATAGGGTGAGAAGTTCTGTCATCCGGGAGGAGCTCGGAGTAGAACCGCTGCTCGAGAGGAGCCAGCAGAAGTGGCTTGGGCATCTGATTAGAATGCCTCCCGAACGCCTCCCTGGTGTGGTGTTTCGGTCATGTCCAAACGTGAAGACACCCCGGGGTCGACCCCAGAGGGACTACGTCTCTCGGCTGGCCTGGGAACGCCTTGGTGTCGCCCCTGAAGAGCTGGAGGGAGTGGCTGGGGAGAGGGACGTCTGGACCTCACTGCTTAGGCTGCTGCCCCGTGACCCGACCCTGGAAGAAGTGGAAGAAGATGAATGAATGAATGATTTCTTTGTCATCTTGAATTGTTTTATTTGATGCCAAAGGTCTACATTTGTACACAGGAAGTAAAACAAATGTATTATTATAATGCACTACTTCCTGTTTCCCCCTCCTGCTGCATTTCCTGAAAAACTCAAGATAGTTATCCACCAAAAATGGCACGTAGTACACCCGTGATGTTATTTGAGTAGCGGAAACTGCTAAAAATAGAAAAGGATTTGCAAATGTATGAAGTTCTCCACCACCAGATTGAGTACCACTCTTGGAGGAAAGCCCTGTTCTATGTAGCTATCTACCCTCTTCTACATACATCAGCTTACAGAGCCTTATGATTGGCTGTTATCATTGTGATTGAAGGGCGAGAGAGAGTATGCCACTTCTCCCATCTACTAGAAAGCATAATATTGTTTTATGTGCTGATGTAATGTTAGTATTTAGAGGCATGCTGGGGATTTTAAGGATGTGAGGTACATTGAGGAAAAGCGCAAACAGGGTTAATAAGTTGGTTGTGTTTTTATTCATCACTGCTATTGTCACTGTAAGTTTTAACACTGTCGGTGTAATGTTTGCAGCTTGGCATCGTGTACCGCGACATTAAACTGGAGAACATTCTGCTGGACAGCGATGGTCATGTGGTGCTCACTGATTTTGGCCTGAGTAAGGAGTTTTTGGAGGAGGAGGTAAGTAATAGAGCTTCTGTGGATCTGTGTGTGTGTGTGTGTGTGTGTGTGTGTGTGTGTGTGAGTGTTGGGCTTGTTCATTATAGAGTAGTAGTGAGTGAGTAGTTTGTCAACTCCTAAGAATTTTCTGTTTCTGTAGCCAAGTTACAGCTAATGTTTAATCCCTAAATGGGGAATTTTGGCCACTAGCTGGAGCAAAGTATTTCTGCCCCTTTCCTAAAAAGGCACTTTGTGTCATAAGTAATTTTAATAGAGGGGTAGATTTGGCTGCAGTAAGACAAAAGATTCTTATTTTTTTATTTTTTATTTTTAAAGAGTATTGTTCCTATCTGTTAGCAGACAGCTAAAAAATGACTATTTGTTTTATATGTGCAAGCATGTACATTTTGTTTATGGATAATGACTCCCATGTGCTCCCCCTGTTCTCCCCTGTGCTAACAGAAAGAGAGGACCTACTCGTTCTGTGGAACCATTGAGTACATGGCCCCAGAAATCATCAGAGGAAAAGCCGGCCATGGCAAGGTTAGAATGAACGCTTCTGATAATATCTGCATATGTGTGCAGCTTTCTTTCTTTTTCCCTTCCTTCCATCCTTCCTTTCTTCCATTCCTGCCCCATTATCTTCACTTCCTTCCATCCATCCTTCTTTCATTTTTGTTTCCTCCTCCTTATTTCCTTACTTCCCTCTTGCATTAATTTGCCCCTCGTTGTTTTGCTGTCTTCACTTCCTTCCTTCCTTCCTTCCTTCTGTATTCCCTTCTTCCATTCCTTCCTGACCCACTATCTTCATCTTTTCCATCCTTCCTTCATCCATTTGTTCCTCCCTGCTCCGCTCTCTTCAATTCCTTCTTTCCGTCCATCCTTTTCTCCTTCCTTCCGTCCTTCCGTCCTTGCTTCTTTCTTACAGTCATTTGTTCTGTACTACCCCGCTATATTAACTTTTTTCTTTCCTTCTTTCATTCATTTGTTCCTTCCTCTCCGACAGTCTTCCTTCTTGCCTTCCTTCATTCTTTCATCCATTTGTTCCTTCGTGCTCCACTATCTTCACTTCCGTCCCTTCTTCCTGCCTTTAATTTCATGAATTTATTCATTTCTTCCTTTCTGCCCCTTTATGTTCTCTTCTCTTCCTTCAATCATTAATTTGTTTCTTCCGGCCCACTACCTTCTTTCCTTCCTTCTGTCCTTCTTCCACTGTTTTCACATATGTTATTGGCATATGGATGTAGATTATAGCTAAGACATTTTTCATAAATCGTCATCACTAATTAGGAGATATTAATTACTTTATAATTATAATTTTTTACCAAAAAGTTTTAATTCTAGTTAGTCTTGCTGTTTCGTGTGTGTGTGTGTGTGTGTGTGTGTGTGTGTGTGTAGTCAGTAGATTGGTGGAGTTTGGGGATTCTCATGTTCGAGCTGTTGACTGGTGCATCTCCTTTCACTTTGGAGGGTGAGAGGAATTCCCAGAGTGAGGTTTCCAAGTGAGTCTCTCTCTCTCTCTCTCTCTCTCTCTCTCAAACACTCACACACACGTTCCACTATATTTCTTATGTCCACTTCATTCCTGCACTCTAGTTCCACTTACACACTTTAGTGTTATTACTCTCTCTCTCTCTCACACACACACACACACACACACACACACACACGTTTGTTTCCCTGTTCACTTATAACACTATCCCTCATCCTCTGTATCCCACACCATAATGCTGTAAAGCCTCTAATGAATTACTTTAGGAAGCACTTCAATCAGCTTGTGGGGGAGAATTGATTCATTTAGACTTAATGTCTCTCTCTTGTGTCTGCGTCTCTCGTTCTGTCTCTTCATCTTTACTTTTTGTCTGGCGCTTGCTGATTAAATCGCTCTCATTGTTTTCTCTTCCAGGCGTATCCTACGCTGCGAGCCTCCTTTCCCCTCTATAATCGGTCCGGTGGCTCAGGACCTGATCAGGAAACTCCTGGTAAAAGACCCACATAAGAGACTGGGTTCGGGGCCTAGAGGAGCCGAGGACATTAAGAGTCATCCTTTCTTTAAGGTACTTTGTATCCCTCACTCTTTCAATTTAAACAACAGGAACACTGGGAAATAATAATAAAAAAAAAAAGAATGAGCAAGATCTTGTGCTCACATGGTTCTCTCACTGTAGGGTTTGAATTGGACAGATTTGGCAGCGAAGAAGGTTGCAAGTCCGTTCAAGCCAGAGCTGCGTAATGAGCTGGACGTGGGGAATTTTGCTGAGGAGTTCACAGGCATGGATCCGGTCTACTCCCCGGCTAGCACACCTCCCAGCACTGATCGTCTCTTCCAGGTACACATGCATTAGGATTTTTGCTAATTTCGTCACATCCATGCACTGAAGAATATATCATGAGATGAGCACATGGGTAATTAAAAGCAGTACCCATACAGTATATGGCCTATCTGCTACATTATCCATGCTCTATGGCAGACATTGCTGTACATTGCACTCTGAGTGCCCCTCTAGTTCCAATTCTACCATGTGTCGTCAAACACCCACTAGGGGGAGACATTTCATTATAATTATGCCATGCTATAATAATCTGTTTGCACAAAGCAGAGGTATCTTGCACTCTATCTGTGTTCTTCTAGTAAAAGTTGAAATTACCAATGTATTTCTGTTTAATCATAAAAAATAATTAAATATAAAGGCTGAGGATGGCACGGCGGTGTAGTGGTTTGCACATCTGCCTAACAGCAAGAAGGTCCTGGGTTTAAGTCCCGGGCTCAGGTGTTTCTGTGTGGAGTTTACATGTTCTCCTTGCATGTGGGTGGGTTTCCTCTGGGTACTTTGGTTTCCTCCGACAATTCAAAGACATGCACAATAGGCCTTCTGGCTGTTCCAAATTGACCCTAGGTGTGAGTGTGGCTGGTTGTGAGTGTGCTGCCTTCATCCAGTCTCGGCTGAGATAGGCACCAGCCTCCCTGCATCCCTGATAGGATTAATCGGTTCATCAAATGATGATGATGATGATGTCAAGGCTCAGATCAGTGTCATAATAATTGAATAAGTACACATACTCCCCAGTGATTCCTTCTCAAACCATGTTTCTATTCCCAGTTATACACAAGATGCACACCTACGCTTTTACACACCTCCTTCAATCCTCTTTTCTCTTCACAGGGCTATTCGTTTATTGCTCCGTCCATCTTGTTTAACAAGAACGCGGTTATGGGAGATTTCCTGGATGCTCCAGTTACCATTGACCGACCTGGCTCTGCTACAGTCCAGCGCAGTGCCATGTTAAAGGTACTGCTACATGCTGATGTCCAGATAGAAAACTGTATATCTCTGTATAAAACGTTACTTGTTATAAATGTTACTTTTTATCATGTGTAATAAATAGCAAAATGAGGGATCATACTATAAATGTACTATAACTTCATTACTACTGACATTACTGTACATCGACTGTGTAGGTGGTTGGTTGTGCAGAATTAGTGGCACCCGTTATTTAAAACTACTTTTATAACTATGCTATTTAAAAACGTCCATGCAGTAAGTCGTCTTTTTCCACTGAAGTGTCTGCATGCACAGACAAAATTAGTTTTTGTCTCATTTGAATTCAAGAAATTATTTAACTTTTAACTGTAATGATGCTTTGAAATTTTGTGGGGTCCTTTCAGAAAGACCTTCCTGCACCCCTTCTAAACAGATTTGGTGTATTTTAGTAATATAAATATTTAAGCACTGCCTAAAAGCGGAGCTCCAAAAGTATTCGCACCTGTCAGTTTACAGAAACATGTGTACCTAAAGTAAGGAAATAAGCTGCAGTGCAAGTGCACTCAGCGCTGACGGCGGTGCTCGCAATATATTTTCCTCACCATTTCTTCATTTATTGGGGGGGGTGGGGGCAAACTCATTTTCTTACTGAGAGTCACATCACTAAATTTCGAGGTCATCAGGGCCGAATTACACACTTTCATCTTTTCAAAAAGGGCAACTATGAAATCTGCATGGCAATATTTACGCAAATCTTTAAAGCGCTAGCTGTTTACTTAAAATAGGTTAGCTCCACCTAGTGGATGGATGATGAATTACATTTCATGGTAATAGTTGATGCCAATTGTATACTTTAAAAGCTCTCACAGGTCACATAAAATGAGTTGGATGGCCAGATTTGTCAAGCAGGCCTTGAGTTTGACACCTGTGAATTATTGGGTTGCCTGTGTGGACATGTGAGTACAGATGCAACAACAAAAGTGAGCTCATGGCTTTCCGACATTTGCATAAGTATGGAGCTCTGCTATTATGGAATCAGCTAAAATGTACATTTTTGGACATTTTTTAAATTTTTTATTTTTGGATTTTTCCCCATTTTTCTCCCTAATTTAGTCGTATCCAATTCCCACCCATCAACTTTTTGCCTTCCCTAT
>JBCNYH010000005.1:17858288-17873357 GCA_039654325.1 Tandanus tandanus
TAACACACTCGGAGGGAAAGCGCTATCCGCCCCCTCGTACGAATGAGCTCACAGACGCTCATGATTGGCTGGTGATCACTGTGAGTGATAGGAAAGTGAGCGTATGCCATCCCTGAGACTCGGTGAGAGCTCGACCAATTAGCTCCCATGGACTCCCGGTCACGGACGGATTTTTGGACATTTTTAATGAAGGGTGCCAATAATTCTGGTGTTGCAGGGTAAATTTTTGCAAATTTGTTTAAAGTCGTTTAAAGTTTGTTTCTTCACTCTGTTTTCTCTTAGGAGTCTCAGTTTTTCCTGCATTACGAGCTGTGTCTTCAGGGGCCACCGCTAGGCGAGGGCAGTTTTTCCGTCTGCAGGAGGTGCAGGCACAAGCCGAGTGGCCAGGAGTATGCCGTTAAAATCATCAGTCGCAGGTGTGCAGAGCAAAGCCAACCAACAGGCCTGAGCAGAAAAAAAACAGTACAGAAATATAAGAAGGCGAGGTGGATGTCGCTGAATAGTTTATTAAAGTGCTTTTTTCCTTTGAAAAACATGCAGCCATATTGCGTAGCAGTGGTCAAGGTGGCATTTTGTTATATTTAGAATCAGTAACCATGGCAATCCGTGAGTGTTTGTTTGCCATTTTGATTAAAGCATTATCCACTTGGGATAATTAACAATTATGAATTAGGAATTATTCAATTCAGCGGCATCCACCAAGCCTGAGGCGAATAACTGTTTTAGTATATACTACACAGGAACATAAAAAGCAAACTAAACCAAAATTCTTATGGTTTATATTTACATATTTAACCATGACAGAGGCAGGTCAGGTGACCTCCACATGCTCTGAGCAAAGCTAAGCGCAGTGTAGCTACGGGCATCTTTTTATACTCATTCATAAACTTAGTATATATTACATGCAAATACAGGAAAAGCAAACTAAAACCGAGTGTGTGTCATTGATTCAAGCATTATTTATTCAGGATAATGTTTTTCAATCCCCAAATAGTGAACCAAACAGATCACTCTGTCCCCATGTAGTATATACTAATATACTTTTTATGGTGCAGCGCAATGGTTAGCATGTCCGCCTTACAGTAAGAAGGTCCTGGGTTCAAATCCCGGGCAGGGCGAGGATGTTTCCGTGTGATGTCTGCATGTTCTCCCTGTGCTTATATGGGTTTCCTCCGGGTACTCCGGTTTCCTCCCACAGTTCAAAGACATGCACATTAGGATAATTGGCTGCTCCAAATTGCCCCTCAGTGTGAGTAGGAATGGTTGTGTGTGTTGGCCCGGCGATGGTCTGGCAAGCTGTTCAGGGTGAACCCCGCCTTCACCCAGTGTCGTCTGAGACCCTACTAGGGTGTGTGAGTGAGTGAGAGTGAATTATTTTTTTTTTTTGTTATGTAACTGTTTTCAGAAGGGAGTCTGTGTTTGCTTCAGTATTCTTGGCTCTAGGCGGTGTATGGGAGTGAAAGCTTTCTGCTCATGCATAAATGATACAAACACTGCTGTTTGCGATGTTGCCGTAGGATGGAGTCCATGACTCAGAGGGAGATCGCAGCGCTAAGACAATGTGAATCGCATCCAAACATAGTCACCCTCCATGAGGTGTACACCGATCAGGTATTTGACACTTTAATACCGTCACTTAAACACTCTTCTGCTATCTGAAGGTCATCATTTACTTCTGATAAATCTACTTATCTCTCTGCTCCCAGTATCACACATATATGGTAATGGAGCTGCTGCGTGGGGGCGAGCTGCTCGAGCGACTGAAGAAAAAGAAGCTGTTTGCCGAAGGGGAGGCCAGTCAACTGATGAAGAGCCTGGTGTCAGCCGTCAGCTTCATGCACGAGGTCGGAGTTGTGCACCGAGACCTCAAGCCAGAGGTAAATATACAAATAAATAAATAAATGGATAAGTAATAGATGAACTGATGAGAGTCAAGGAATAACTTCAGCATAGTGATGGATAGAGAGAGATAAAAACACTTATAAAGGTAATAAACTCAGAACTGTAGCAATTAGGAACTTCATCCATTGATCACCACAAACGAGATCCTAATCGCTGCAAATGTACTGTTCCTAATCCTTTGCAGGAAGGAACAGTACATTTGCATCTTATTTGCAAGTAAATATAGGAATTTGCCTGATGGGTAGCTGTGCAGCATGAGTGCGGTCAGCAGTGTGTTATGGGGAAAAACGCTGATTGGGTTAATGCTACAAAAAAAATAAAACATTTAAAATATGCAAGTATATAATACAGATGAAAAAGTACAAGCATTGTAATTTTTTATCTTGATATTCATATACACTGTATTAATCCCGCATGGGAAATTTTGGCTCTGCATTTAACCCATTCAGTGAACACACACACACACACACACACACACACTCACAGCAGTGGGGTGCTACACATTGCAGCGCCTGGAGAGCAGTTGGGGGTTAGGAGCCTTGCTAAAGCCCCCCCACAGTTTTTCCGGTTAATTCGGGTATCGAACCAACAACCATTAGGTTTCCCAGACCCGCTTCTCTAACCATTAGGCCATGGCTGCCCCCATTTTTAAAGATATTTTAAAGGTCCCTATTCACTAGTTACTAGTCTGTCTGTTTTTTCTTCCATTATCAGTTCATTTTGGCTGAATACTTAAGTTTCCAGATGAACCCACCCCAGATCATGGGCTTAGTATCTTTTATTCACCTGTTTTACATCTTGTTTTGGTTGGTTCTGAGTCTGTTTACAATAACAAGACCACATGACCAGAGGAACGATCAACACTGATTCACAGGAAGTGGAAAAAGTCTGAGTGTTAATTAACAGAAGGCGGCATTACTCTTTCTCTCTCTCTCTCTCTCTCTCTCTCTCTGTCTCTATCTCTCTCTGTGTCTCTCTCTCTCTGTCTCTCTCTCTCTCTGTCTCTCCATCTCTCATTCTTACACACACATGCACACACAGATTACATTTGACACATCTAAAGTTAACTAAAAATGTACCAATTTTTCACTGGGGCCCTGCAGTAGTCTGGTGGGCTGTTCAGGGTGTACAATGCCTTCGCCCAGTGTTGGCTGAAATAGGCTCCAGATAGGCTCTGTGTACCATGTATTTTGTAAATCTCCCCAATTTCGTAGATGTTTATTTACCTAAATTTACGATTTATGAAATATGGTATACAGACGCTAAGCAATTTGGCAAATGACTGAGTGAGTGAGAGATTTTTCACTGTTTGTGTCGTCCATGTCTGACCTGATTAAGCATGACAGCCACATGAGAGTTCCATTCTCTTCCTCGCCTCAAGATGGCTCTGTTTACCAGTATCATCATTCCCGGTGCAGGGATCACTGAGACTACAAATAAACACCTTCATTCAGAAACCCATAAAGTCATGGACACCCATTGAGAAGGCAACAACACTAACAACAACATTCTCTATCCTCCCTCCAGCCATGCTATGCACGAGCAAAAATGCTTCCTGTTACTGATTGGCTGGAATAGTGTTGTGTGGATCTCATCAAGCCCCTCTCTTGGTTTAAAGGGCTGTGTACAAACACCAGTTTTTATTTTCAGTAACTATCAGACCATGAAGAGATGATTAGGATTAGAATCAATGACCTCACATTTAATGAATCTGTTATAAAATAATAACTTGAGAGGTGCTGCCTGTCTTTCTCTGTCTCTCTCTCTCAGAATGTAATTTTTGCCGACGAGGCTGAGGACGCGCTGCTGAAAGTGATTGATTTCGGGTTTGCGCGCTTGTTTCCGGCGGGAAGCGCCCCGTTGCAGACGCCATGCTTCACTCTGCAGTACGCCGCACCCGAACTCTTTCACAACTCCGGATATGACAAGGCATGCGATCTCTGGAGCCTTGGAGTCATCCTGGTAATTTCTAACTCATTTGGATCTTCTGGCTCTCTATACAGATTTATTTAAATTTAATGCTATTATGCCTCCTCGTATTGTATATTAAAAATTCAAATATTGTCTATAACGTGTGCAATTTTTTTTGTTAGTACACCATGCTCTCGGGACAAGTCCCGTTCCAGAGTGAGAAGAAAGGAATGACCTCATCGCACGCTGCTGATATCATGCACAAGATTAAAGAAGGAGACTTCTCACTGGATGGCGATGCTTGGAAAGGCGTGTCTGAGGAGGCCAAGGATCTAGTCAGAGGTACATTCTCCTGCCACTACAAGTCATCTTTAAATATGTAATCTACAGTTGATGATCAGAATCAGCAGCCCATCAGTCTCGAAAAAACTTATTGAATGCAGGGTAAACACGTTACGTTTATGAGTTTTCGCCAAATTAATGCCTAAAATACCAGGTTTGGTATCTGGCGTAGGATAACCTTTCTAGATTTACATTTACATTTATGGCATTTGGCAGACACACTTATCCAGAGTGACTTACACTTATTTATATATAAATGAGGAAGTGAGGGTTAAGGGCCTTGCTCAAGGGCCCAACAGTGGCACCATGGTGGTACTGGTACCCTGACCCTCAGATTATTAATCCAGAGCCTTAGCTACGGAGCCACCACTGACCACTACCTGGATGAGGGGAGTCAGGCCCCTTTGACGGTTTATTAGCTCATCTGGCCGTAGGCTTATGCCATCTGCCTGTCCGCCCGTACTTCTTCTTATCGCATATTTCTTGACCGATTGTGGTTTTGTTTATCTGCTAGCGCTAGGTGTGGCCTTTCAAACTTCTACACAAAATTGAAAAATTCATTAATTATGCAAATTTATGCAAACCTTTTCAAAATCACAAAAATTGCCCCTTCTTCCGTGTTTCTTTACCGATTTTAATTCATATGATAAAGGCCATTATAGTGAGTGGTCAGCTCCATGCAACCTTCTGTTAACTTGTTTTCCCCCCGTTTCCTTCTTTTCTTTTACTTATCATGTTTTCTCTCCTACATACATTCTTTAAATGCAGTGCAACAATTGTGTAATTTGCTGATAATTGTGTAATTTTAACGCGTACAGGTTCCGTGTCACTGACGTTCTGAATGCCAGCCTGACCAGGATATGGAAAACTCAGATACCAAACCTCATTATCTATGGCTGGCATTTCATCTAAACTCTATTCTCTGATCTAAAACCGACGAATACGCAACCAATGAAAGATAAACATCACACTGGTTGCCAACCAAATGACCTCCTGGGTTTAATAATCATGGAGGATCGTGATAGATAGTGTTTATCTGAGCTTGCTCGACCACATGATTGCGAGTTTATTTTCAATATGGACAGATGTTAAGGACTTGATTTCAACCCGTGTGTCGACCACTCTTATAAATTAGTCATCATGATTGTGACTAATGTTATTAGTCATTAGGTGGAGGTGGAATAGTAATATGTTGAAGAACCGGCAAATCAACAGTAATACAAATATACAAATATTCATTTTAATGTGGCTTAGTGCTTGGCTCAAAACAATTTCTTGTTCTCGAGCTCGTATCGATGGGTGATAAACCGATAAAGGGTGTCTTCCCATCCTGCTCACTGATACAGATTCATCTCTGTGCATCCTACAGCCATCATCTTGGAATGTGGACCTCATCAGTTACATTTGTTTAGAGATATTTGCCAGCATTTAAATATTTTTTTTTTACCTGTGAACATCGCTCTGTTTCTCTCAGGACTGTTAACAGTGGACCCCGAGCGGAGACTCAAGCTTTCAGATCTTAAAGAGAACGCGTGGCTGCAGGGAGGGGGTGTATCTTCTACTCCTCTTTGTACCCCTGATGTCTTGGAGTCCAGCGGCCCCACTGTCCGCACCTACGTCAATGCCACGTACAAGGTTAGCCGGCATCCTTTTCCTTTATATATTAGACATGTTTATATGCAAATAATAAATGGCTGTTTGGTCGCAAGACTGTGAGATCTGTGAATGGGAGGAGGCCCTGAGGTAGACCCATTTACATTACATTTACAGCATTTAGCAGGTGCGCTTATCCAGATCGACGTAAAGAAGTGCTTTAAAGTCACTATCAGTGATTATATTCTTATAATGGTTTGTCAGGACAAGAGACTAAGTATACCGTCAGTCAAAAACTCAATGGATAGTTGTTGAGTGTGCAGATTTTTATTTATTTATTTATTTTTGTGTGTGTGTAAAACAGTGCTAATCTAAGTACGGCCGAAAAAGGTAGGTTTTCAGCCGTCGTTTGAAGACACCCAGTGACTCAGTTGTCCGGACATCCACAGGAAGCTCATTTCACCATCTTGGAGCCAGAACAGAGAAGAGTTTAGATGCATTTTTCCCGAGACCCAGAACTCGTCGGAGGGATTGTATGACCCATCTAGCCTGGGAACACCTCAGGATCCCGCAGGAGGAGCTAGAGAGAGTCGCTGGGGAGAGGGATGCCCGGGTTTCCCTCCCAGACCTGTTGCCTCCGTGAAGCAGCGGAAGAAGATGGATGGATGAATAGAGTAGAGGGTTCTGAGGACATTTTGAAGTGTTGATGATGATGATGATGGCTGTTTTGAGTATAACAGGTCTAAGTAGCAGGAGGCAGCGTTATAAACTCTGGAACGTTGAAGGTATTTGAGAGTAAGCGTTCACTCAGGATGTGATAAGACAGCCCTTATGGTACTTGCAGTCACTTGGGCACAGTGTGGAAGTGGAACCATTTGTTGAGTTCTCAGAAGGCAGGAAGTGAATAATTGCCACATTTATTGCTTTACAGTAATAGCAGGGTTTTTTTTCTTTTTGACTCTGTTTCCCTTTAGGCTTTTAACAGAGGCAAGCGAGAAGGATTCTTCCTGAAGAGTGTCGACAATGCACCACTGGCCAAACGTCGCAAGCTAAAGATGACCAGCACGGGTGTGGAGACACGCCGCAGCTCTTCATCCTCATCCTCTTCATCTTCCACATCTGCTTCTCTCGCCAAGACCCAGATCCCGGACGGAGACCCGAAACTGTGATGCCTACCGACGATCCATCACGTCAGCTTCGATGCCGTCTTTGAAGCTACGTAGACGTCTAAAATTGGAACGAGATCGGGCCGAGGAAGAAACCGAACTGAGAGATGAAGCACGTCAGAAAGCGATCTATCACTGGACGGTCATTGATCGGAACATGACGGCGGCTTGAATCTATTAGGGGCTTCAGTGGCAGGATCAAGCGGTGCATTATTGAAGCCAGTGAAAGGCGGAGAGCGCTTGTTTTTAACAGACTCTGACGTTTTAATACAACGTGAGATTTCTTTGATTTAATTGAATGTACACATTTATGAAATGTCGCCTTGTGCAATGGTGCCCAAGGCGGGTTTAGCAAGTAGAGTTTTAGCAAGAAATGCTATTTTTTAAAAGGGATATGGATCTATAATAAGAGGCTAGGACGCTGGGACGAGAAAAGCCATATATGATAGAAGGGAATGATTTTTAGATTTTATTCTATTTTAACAAAGAAATCCGTATTTGTCACTGTACAGGTCCACATCGACTGAGAACAGCTTTATATCAGTTATATAGCCTACTGTATACATTAGGATGAATAGTGAATGTCACGAGATAGCGCTAAATGGCAATATATGCATGACGTTATTTATTTTTTAAAAGCCGAATCACATGATCTAACAGAGAAGCAACTAGAAACTGTTAACAACTCTTTAAAAGGCTTTAGTTCTGAACCTCAGATGCTTCATCGCTTGACTGGTGCTACTTCATGTAGAAGGAGGAGGGGGAGGAGGGGGAGGATTCGAACATTAGGATGTGGCTGTGCCATTAAAGGTGCAATGGGTAGGAAAACTTGAACAATACTTTTTGCTTCCAGAGGCTGTTTCTTCTTCTTCTTCTTCTTCTTTTTTTAAATAGATATTTTTGTGCTTGGTTTTTGTGTCGTCTGTAGAATCTGTTCCACCTTCGTAGCATTTTGTACCAGTCTCTTTCATGAAAAAGGAGCCGGTTCATTTTGGGACTCCTACTTAATGCACCTTTAAGGTCTGTCGCTGTAGTTTCGCGCATCTTGTAGTAGTGATCCGTGTGTGAACTTGCATGCCGACGCTTTCGGAATCCTCCAAATAGAGGATTGTTTTATTCCCCATCCTTTAAGACACTGCTGTACTTGAACAACAGCAGCAAAAAAATAAAAAGATACACCACCTTCAATGTTGCAAAAATCTGGCTCCTCTGCCTTCCTTCAAAAAGTTTTAAAGGGCTTCAGCACACTTGCGTCTGAAGTGTGTGTTTTCCAGTACTGTGAGAGACAGAGAGCACCAAGAAGCGAAGCTGTCTTTCACTTTTTTTAAGCCCTGCCATTTCTCCACACCCCCTCCCTACCGCCACCACCACCAGCTCCCCATCCTCATTCTCCAGGAGCTGCTGGAAAGGACGAGTCTCAGTTTCTCTGGAGTCTGGTGATCTCTTAAGAGAGACTTGAACGGACAGATTGAATAATGGTATTAAGAAGTCACCGTGAACGCTCATTAACCATTCATGAGGTTGGGATGTGAGCCGTCTGTCTGTGCCATGTTTGTCCTGAAAATGCAGCATTCTTCTCATTTTCAATGCTAAAAATAATCCTGAAGCAAGGATACATTCGTCACCATCATGACGTGATGACAACTGTCAAACGCACTTGGCTTCAAAGGGCCTAAATCGGTGAACAAAGCACTAGCCATGTTTGGTTTCCTCCATGTTTCATACGGAAAATAATGTGAAAAAAAACAAGTGGCTCGAGTTTGATTTTCTCTTCAGACGGATTTGATCTTCTGAATTTCAGTGTTTTTAAATGTGACGATGCCAAACGAGTTCCAGTCTGCCACAATTAAGGACACTTTTCCCAGTCCTGACTGATGAACACACTGATAATACACTTTAACGCTTTAATGTGCTGTTTTATTTAATTTTTTTTGATCATTCTGTTTCTACTTTCAATGTCGTCGCAGAAATTGAGTTTGAAATTGATGGTGTTTCCAGCTTTAAAAGAAACAGCAGCTCACCTTTTCTGATGATATTTATTATGTTTCATTCCGCGTTGTTATTTTGAGTAATGGCGGCGGCTTCCTGCTTGCTTTATTTGCGATCTTTGTGATTTTCTGCGTCTATTTTTAGTGATTTTTTATTATTTTTTTTTTTTGGGTGTAAGTAACATCCTACTGTTTGTTCCTACAAGTCCTGCACACTGCACTAAAAGCAAAATAGTATTCATGGAAATTATGGAAATATTCCTGGCTTAGATCACAGAGTTTATTTGTTGTAATGATGATTTGATTGTCTTCTGTTTCTGTTGTTGGTGTTTTGAGTCCTCTTATGTTTTTAGTTCTGAATTGCATGTTTTACTATTTTACATTTTTATATAATAATTGGTGTTTTGTCTTCTGATAAGGTTGTTTTTATAAGAAAAGAGCATTATAAAACTCAAATTAAATGCACTGTTTGAAGGCAACATGAGATACCCCACCCCTTTGAAAACACTGTTAAACCTTTAACATAAAAAAATATAAATCACATCACTCTTCTTAAACATTCTTCAGTCTCTTATTTGACTCTGGGATCCAACAAATTTCTTTGAGGATTTTCAATGATTGGGGCATCAGTTTAAATCACGGGTGTCAAACTCAAGGCCCGCAGACCAAATGATGGCCCGCAAGAGCTTTTAAAATATATGATTATTGTACATTCTTTACATCAACTATAACCATGAAGCGTAATTCATCATCCATCCACTAGGAGGAGCCAATCTATTTCAAGTCAACAGCTAGCTTGTCGTAAAGCATTTAAATAAAAGGAAAGTAACTAAAGGAAAAGAGGACAGATGCATAAACAAATATGGCCATGCAGGTTTAATGAATACATGTTGAGTGAAATTGAGGGATGTGACCCTCAGTGAAAATGAGTTTGACTCCCCTGGTTTAAATTCAAATGGCCGTATATCGAAATAAATCATTACATTGCTGGAAATTGATAATTAGCTCATTGATTGATAGTGTCCTCAGTGATTATTGGCCCGGCTTGTAGAGATTAGTAAGATAAGAACAAATCCACCTTTTGGTGAACAAATCCACCTTTTGGTGAAGTAGCTTCATCTCAAATGACGTCCACACAGCATGGTGGTGTAGTGGTTAGCACGTCCGCCTCACAGCAAGAAGGTCCTGGGTTCGATTCCCAGGCTTGGGTGTGTTTCTGTGTGGAGTTTGCATGTCCACCTCATGCTGGCATGGGATTCCTCTATCTACTCCGGTTCCTTCCCACAGTCCAAAGACATGCGCATTAGGCCAATTTGTCTGCTCCAAATTGCCCCTATGTGCGTTTAAGTGGTTGTGTGTTGACCCTGCAATGGTGTGGCGAGCTGTTCAGGGTGTACCCTGCCTTCGTCAATTGTCGGCTGAGATAGACTCCAGCCTCCCCACGACCCTAGTATGATTAAGCGGTCCGGCAAATTAGTGAAATGATGACTATAGAATGGAGATTCTTGTGCATCATGACCTTAGAAGAGTTAAACATATATAAATATAGATTCATGAGAAATGCCAAACGTTTTGGAAACATGAACCCAACCATCACATTTGTCATTATTAATTGTTCCCGGTTATCATTAGGGTCAACACTATTCGCACTCACACCTAGGGGCAATTTGGAACAGCCAATTAACCGAATGTATGCACATTGTGTCTTTGGACCATTGGAGGAAAGCAGGATACCTGGAGGAAACCCATGAGCAACGCCCCGTCGAGCCTGGGACTCAAACCCAGGAGGTCCTTACGGCTGTGAGGCGGATGTAGAGCAATCAACAGTCCTTGGAACTAAATACATGTGGAAACGCAGACAAGAATATATTGCTTTAAAACATTATGGCTGAGTCGATTTTGGGTCTCAGGGTTTTCCAGCTTCAAAAAAACTGATGGAATTCCCATAATTTGGGATACAATGATTACATTTGGAGTAATGCGAGTGTTTATGTAGCCTACATGTCGTTCTTCCATAACATTTACTAATCAGAAAATGTGTAAGGGCCATAAAATAACACCCAAGTCCATACAGCCTTTTCTTTAAACAGTCTACAACTTCCAAGATGGCCGCTTGCACTCATACGGGAACATTTGTGACGTCAGAGAAAACCTGTAGTCACAACGACTTGGCCTATATTTAGCAAAAAACGCTAGCACGATGGTCACGACGCGTCACATTTTACTCGTTTTTCTCTCTAAAGACCGCAGTGTTTACTTTCAGAAATAATAATATGGCGGAGAGCAAAACAAACCTAAAACAAAAGGTGAAAGAGTTAAGGTAAGGAATAGGAAGAACGCTCCTAAAGTTGTTCTGGAAGTTTCTGTGACTTTTCAAAAAGGTTTGCGCGCGCTAGTGAATTCTGGAACCTGATTGGTCAGACTGTGTTACTTCATGTACTATTAAAACAATTCAGTCGTTTTAATACGGAAGCTCACTAGTGCCACCTGCTGGTGGCTTATTTTCCTCTTAGCGCGAGCAGGGGGTATATTCCTGAGTTTAAAGTCAGGATTTCTGAGAAATAAGTCAGAGTTTGCATCTGAGTAAAACTGTTAAAATGGATGGCATATATGCACTTATTAAGCGGTTATTTTTTCATGTGTTCTCTCCATGCTTGCATGGATTTCCTCCTGGTACTTCGGGTCTCCTCCCACAGTCCAAAGACATGCATAGGCTAATTGGTTGCTCCAAATTAGCCATGAGTGCCAATGTTGGCCCTGCAACGCGCTGGCAAGCTGAAATGTATCATCATCCATTCATTTTCGGAACTGCTTAATCCTAATTAGGGTCGCAGGGAGGCTGGCGCCCATCTCAGCCGACTCTGGGCACCACAGACAGTGAGAGACATGGCTGGCATTTGATAACCCAGTAAGCTGCACTGGGGGGACAGCAGTGACAACCTGGTGACAGTGGGGCTTGAACCCCTGAGCTTGGGATCAGTAAGCCAGCACCATACCACCGGGCCACCACTGCCCCAGCTAAAGTGTAAAAATAAAAATAAATAAATAAAAGGCATAATCACTCACTGTATCAATCACTGTAGTGGTTAGCATGTCTGGCTCACAGCAAGGAGGTCTTGGGTTTGAGTTTCCCTCTCGTTTCCTCCAACAGTCCAAAGACATGATATTAGGCTAATTGGCTGTCCCAAATTGCCCCTAGGTGTGAATACGTGTGTGAATAGTTGTATGTGTGTGTTGGCCCGGCGATGGACTGTTCAAGGTGTACCCCGCCTTCACCCAGAGTCGGCTGAGATAAGCTCCAGGTGCTCCAGGTGTGAATGTGAGTATGAATGGTTGTGTGTATTGGATCTGCAATTGTTAGCCGAGCTGTTTGAGTCACTTGTACCCCACTTCGCCCAGTGTTGGCTGAGATAGGCTCCAGCTTTCTCGTGATTATTATCCTAAATTATTAATCTCATGTCAACAATTTGTAAAAATCTGTCATAGTCGATGTTTTCCTTAAAGAAAGTCCCAAATTTCTTTTAAATTCCTAAAAACAAAGTCTTCCAACATCTTAACATTAATTCAATACATGTCCTGCCACCTCTATGTCTCATTCCTGTCTGTGCTGTTTGTGTACCATGTGATGTACCAGAGACTCAAATGCAGTTCTTCGGAAGGAGAACGAGATGTTTAAGAGTTTCCTCCGTCGGTCGGATTCTCTCAGCCTGGTCTCACAGCCTGCGTCCCAGGTGCGAAGAAGGGAGCGGTGAATATGTTATGATGACTCATAATGTCAATGGTTAACTACAAAGACTTCCTTTTCTATCGTGATACAAGAGCTGAGTGAATTACAGAGCGAATAATGCACACCTAGTGTGCAGATAAATTACAAAAAGTCATCCAGATAAAAATATTTTTTCCCTGTATTTGTGGCTAAAGGGGTCCAAAGTAGAACCGAAAAATGGCGAAACATCTCAGAAGCCATCGAATCTCCTGACACAGGAACAGAAGTATTACATTGCAGTGTGTGAGCTGAATGAGATGAGGAAGGACCAGCAGCAGGAGGATTTCGGAAGTGTAACAAAGGACGACAGATATTATAAGGTGACCATTTAATCATTGGAGTGTATTTATTTGACCTGGTACACATGCTGCAGCTACAAATTAAACCCTGAACACATCAAACCTCGTGATAAGCTGCAGAGGAGATGATAAGTCTCAGTCGGCATGTATTTAAAAATGAGTATGGTTTCCCAGCATGCAACTCTCTTTTGGTTTAATAAAAATTTAGTAGAAGAGTACCAAATTGACAAATTTACATCAGTATGGACCTTGTAAAATTCAAGATAATGGGCAGCATGGCGGCGTAGTGGTTAGCACGTCCGATCTACAGCAAGAAGGTCCTGGGTTTGAGTCCCGGACTCTGCGACGTCATTTCTGTGTGGAGTTTGCAAGTTCTGCCAGTGCTTGCGTTGGTTTCCTCCGGGTGCTCCGGTTTCCTCCCACAGTCCAAAGGCAATCACATTAGGCGAACTGGCTGTCCCAAATTGCCCCTAGGTGTGAATGTGAGTGTGAATGGTTGTATGTGTGTGTTGGCCCGGCGATGGACTGTTCAAGGTGTACCCCGACTTCACCCAGAGTTGGCTAAGATAAGCTCCAGCCTCCCCGCAACCATAGTAAAGCATTTGTATATAAAGTGTTTTGGCGAATGAATGAATTCATTTACTCTGTATTTTTATTAAATGCTTCACCAAAATAATTAAATAAACCCTGGTTTTAATTTTTAGAGTGCATAAAAATGGTAATCTTGTTAATATTAAGGCAGCACGGTGGCGTAGGTGTTAGCACATCCACCTCGCAGCAAGAAGGTCCTGAGTTCGTGTCCCAGGCTCGGGCGTTTCTGTGTGGAGGTTGCATGTTCTCCCTGTGCTCGCGTGGGTTTCCTCACACAGCCCAAAGACATGCACATGAGGTTAAGTGGCTGTTCCGAATCGCCTCTAAGTGTGAGTGTGAGTGTGAATGGTTGTATGTTTTGCCCTGTGATGGTCTGGCGAGCTGTCGCCCAGTGTCGGCTGAGATAGGCTCCAGCTTCTTCCCGATCCTAATAGGATTAAGCAGTTCGGCAAATGAGTGAGTGTTAATTTTAACACCAGCATTGATGTGTTTCATCACAATATAGTCACATCATTTAGTTTACAGCTCCAATAACACATTTGATGTGTCGAATCACTTTAAATTCTTCAGCTCATCAAAACTGACACTTTATTGTAAGATTTTCAAGATTATTATCTGATTTATGTGATATGTAGAACAGCAGTATAGAACTGATTGTCCTCAAACCCAGACGTAATAAACACTGCCCTAATGGCTTCTCTTCCTGTCAGGCTCTTATTAAGGCCTCTGATATGCGGCTGGCAGAAATTAAGAGGGAGAGGAGCACTTTTGAGCGGTTTGTTGCTAAAGCTCAAGAGATACAGGATCTGCCACTGAGAACAAAGATGATCACCGGGTACATTGAGAATGAAACAAAAGCAACGGTAAGTGAAGGATGTGTTAGAATAAGCTAGAAATAAGTTGTTCTTATTACCTAAATGGTATTGTCTTGTTAATGCTAAATGGGTGGCATGTTGGCATAGTGGTTAGCACATCCTCCTCACAGCAAGAAGGTCGTGGGTTCGAGTTCCAGGCACATTGAATGTGAAACCTGTCCATTTTAGGGTGATTTTGCCACTGAGGGACAACCTCCCAAAGTCAACAAGCAGACCTTTACTAGGAAAGAAATAACACAAATAATAACGTAGTTCTTTCTTAAAGTAATATCACCACTTAACAAAGGTTTCTTGTTTAAATGATTCTCTTCCGTCCATATAAATTCGCCTGGCTTGTGGTTGTGTTTCTTCTTCCAGAAATCTCGGATCGAGAGGATGGAGAGGAAAGATACATTTCTGCAGGCACAAATCCAGAAGCAGCAGCAGCATGGCATGGTGCAAAAAAAGAAACCGATCCAAGTCAGGTGCATGACCACATTAGATCAGCTGAAGGAAATGAACATCCAGTACCATAAAACGCTGCCAAAATTAAAAAAGCAAGTGCTTTGTAAAAGGATGGAGGTTCTGAGGAGTGAGCAAAATCTGAAAGCTTTCAAGGTACATATCCACAACACAGTGTCCTCGATTTCATCTTAT
>JBCNYH010000005.1:17898724-17909973 GCA_039654325.1 Tandanus tandanus
TATATATAAATAAACTTAAAGATCAACTTAGAGAGAGATAAACTTTATATTACTTTCACAAAATGTTAGTAATTGAAAGGGATAATACCAAGGTAGTATTTTAAAACTGGGGAGCATTTAATAGCTGTGAAGTGAAAGCGGTAAGGTTAATCTAATGTTAATCATTTGTAACACCCACAAGGTTTTAAACAGAGGAACTATGAACTTATTTCTTGCTAACACATGTGGCTTAAAGTTCAGGTATTATAAAGTGCTAGCTATTAGAGCTTTCATGTGGAGTTGAAACTACAGACCTGCAGAGTTGAGAGAATTTCAGACTTGATGAGATCCACTGAAACCTTTTTGGCTTTCCCCCTTTGTGTATTTGAATTGAATTTATATCGAAATTTGTTTCTGCCCTCTCTGAGAAAATATTTCACAATTGCAATCTAATATCATTTTATCTCACAATTCTGAATAAATATCACCCACTGATGGCCACAACATTCTTATTCCTGTAGTTAAGTAATTTTTCATGCAACTGCACGATTTTTCTTGCACCTAATATGTTATTATGTCACTCACTCGTCTACCAAACTGCTCAATCCTACTAGGGACACAGGCAGACTGGAGCCTATCTCAGCCAACACTGGGTAATGTCTTTTGACTGTGGGAGGAAACCAGAGTACTCAGAGGGAACCCACGCAAGCATGGGGACATGCAAACACCACACAGAAATGCCCGAGCCCGGAAGTTGAACCCAGAACCTTCTTGCTGTGGGGCATGACGTTCCGCCCCTTTCCCTTTCTGATATATTTTAATGATTTTCTTTCTCGGGTGTTCTGAAATGTTTTTTGATTGACGATGATTCTCCTGTTTGTTGTGCTCTTTCAAAGAACTTCAGATTGCTGGAAAGGTTGTATTTATGTCTTTTCTTCATTCAACATGACTGGAAGCAATCATTCATGGGCTTGACTAGTCGATTTAACCCATTAGCAAATTAAATTTTGTTTGAGTGACTAAAGGGCCAATTACTTATTTGTTTATGCAGGTTATCTTTTGTACTATTTTATACTAAATTGGTTTTGGATATCAGAATTCATTATGTGTTATGATTGGAGAATAAAAAGAGGAAATCAGAGCAGTACTGGCACTGTACACATACCAGTCTGTAAATAAGGAATATAATCTGTATGAAGTATGAAGTGATCTTTTTATCAAGAACTAGCCTGCAGTATTGGTGTGGCTTGGGTAGTGGAAAGGGAAATGTTAATAAGCAGAAAAACAAAAGCACAGTAACTCTCAAGTGTGAGATAAAAGGTCGCATCTGTGAAATATTACCGATATTATCTTGCAATTGCAGGATAAAAATTCGCAACTGTATCGTATAAACCTGCAACTGAAAGATAAATCTGTGTAATATTTTCTCATAATCATACTGAGTCAACTAGTTTAATCAACTACCAGGATTGGAGGGAAAAGATGGTCATGGTTCTGTTCACACACACGTATACACACACACACACACACACACACACACACACATACTATATGTACATACATACATACATAAATACATGCCTCCACATATACTATATATACATACATACACACATACATACTGTACATACTTATACAAATACATGCATACACATTTTCTGTGCATATATACATACACAAATAAGTAAAATACATACATATACACATACACACACATATATGTACTATACATATACATATGCATACATACAGAGTACATACACACATGCATACGTACACATATACTGTGCATACATACATATACACATACACACTGTACATACATACACACATGCATACATAAATACACTCATACTCTACATACATACATACATACATGTGTACTGTACTATACACCTGTTGGGCTTTTACACCCAAGCCTAGTGGCCACTATGAGGTCACTCATTATCTCCAGTTTCCGTAGCGTGAAGCAACTAGGAGTTCAACTCCTCCTGGATAGGATGCTTGTCCATCGCAGTATTTTTTACTGGTACCCATTTATACTGCTGGGTGGACAGAGGCACACTTGTGGTTAAAACCTTACCTTAGCATAGTGGGGGTCTAATGGGGATTCGAACCTACGACTTCCTGATCATGAGCCCAGCACCCTAACCACTACGCCACTGGCCGCACACATACATACATACACATACACGTGTACATACTTACACACATACATACTGTATAGACATACACACATAAACATGCATGCATACATAAATAGAACGTAATATAAATCTGGAGTTTGGCATCCAGCCCAATATTTTTTCATTCCTGGTGACTATCAGTCTTTCTTAGGTGTATTAAATCAAATATGGCTCTTAAAGATGACCTGCTTTGAAATCCAGATGGTCTCTCCTTTAAGCTACACCACCTTTATTAAAATAGTACCTTTCATTAACATACGTGAATGTATACAGCAACCAATCATAATGGAAAATGGGAGGACTTGTCTTACTGATCGGATTTGTCTGGACAGTTACCGTGACATATACAGAAGTAAAGAGACACCATGATTTTTGAAAGATTTATACAGAGATATACATACACATACTGGCCAGGTTGATGGAGGAAACTCACAGCAGTACTCCGACTCACTTGGAGTTTCTCTGCCACATCAGTTGAATTACAACAGGGATTACTTTCAACAGTCCACATGATAGTCCAATGACACCTGTCAGAAGGCCCAGGTCGACCTGAGCGGGATGCTGGTGATTCTTTGCCCATGCTGATAAATTGTACAATCACTCTGTAACGAGGAATCCTGCGTTATTTTTGCAGCCACAACCCTTTTGCTCCTGGTGCTTGCAGCGTAGCTAGTTGCTATAAACAATTTATATACTAACTCACTCACTCATTTGTCGAGCCACATAATCCTACTAGGGTTACAGGGAGGTTGGAGCCTATCTCAGACAACACTGGGCGAAGGCAGGTACACCCTAAACAGCTTGCCAGACCATCGCAGGGCCAACACACACACACACACACACACACACACACACACACACACACACACACACACACATACACCTAGGGACAATTTGGAGCAGCCAATTAGCCTAATGTGCATGTTTTTGGACTGTGGGATGAAACCAGAGTACCCAGAGGAAACCCATGCAAGCACAGGGAGAACATGCAAACTCCACACAGAAACACCCGAGTCCGAGACTCAAACCCAGGACGTTCTTCCTGTGAGACAGATGTGCTAACCACTACACCAGCATGCTGCCTGATTTCATTCATTCATTCATTCATTCATTTTCTAAGCCACTTCTAATTAGGGTCGCAGAGAGGCTGGCGCCCATCTCAGCCGACACTTTGCGAAGGCGGGGTACACGCTGAGCAGCTCGCCAGGCCATTGCAGGGCCAACCATTCACACTCACTCTCACACCTAGGGGCAATTTGGAACCGGCAATCAGCCTACTGTGCATGTTTTTGGACTGTAGGAGGAAATCGGAGTACCCAGAGGAAACCCACGCAAGCACGGGGAGAACATGCAAAACTCCACACAGAAACGCCCTGAGCTCAGGAATTGAACCCAGGACCTTCTTGCTGTTAGGCGAACGTGCTGCCTGATTTATATACTGTAATTTTAAATACATTTTAAGCAGTAATATATTAACAAGTTTGATCAAATGAGTGTCACAGATAAAACTCTGTAATGAGGGGTGTCTATATACTTTTGATTTGTCACTGTAGTTCCTAGCTCGTTCTGCCTGAACAACAACAGGACTCTCATTTCTGTAGCTCGGCCGAGCACGTCCTGTCTTTCCAAAAATCAGACTTAGGATTAGAATCAGCATATACATATATATAGATTTATAAAAACTTTAGCAGCAAATACATCTGTCTTTGGTCTGTGCGTAAGAGTGATTTGGATTTGAATTGCTAACTCGACCTTTACCTCATGCAGCCTCATGTGTCCGCTGCTTAGAATACGGGTATGTATTTTCCTGAATGCATGAAGTCGTGTTGTGAATCCAGCCGTGGTTAACAGGCTTCCTGAGTGTGAGAGAGAGACAGATAAAGAGGGAGAGAAGGGAGTGGGGGAGTGGAGGGTGGAGGGTTTCGGGCGGGGGGCAGAGAGAGAGAGAGGCTGTGCAAAGTCGTCGGCTTATGTATTATTGTGTGGCGGTTTCATTACAAGCGCGCTGTTTATTACAGCGAAGCCACAAGGGTTCAGTGAGTCATCCTGCAAAGGCCCTCACGCTTTCTAATATATTCCACCCAGATGATGCAGTATACCTCCAACCATACGTATCTATGGCAACTCCTGGATCCTCCTCTGTGCGCTCCTCCTCAGCTCAGGAGATAGCAGCGATGAGGAAAGGGAGGACGGAGACCAAAAAGCAGTCAGGGGGAAAATGAGCTATGCGTTTGGGAGTTTTAAAGACAGATTGTGAGATTAGTAATTGTACCCATCTCTGGAGGCTGTGGAGGAGAAAGAAAAAGATTATGTATTATCTGTAGGAATAATTGCTTCAGGCTTGAGGTTTGGACACTAACCTATGATAACTGCTTAATGATAAGGAACAGGCCTTCTCCTTCTTTCACTCCTCTTCTGTCTTCAGTATCTTTCTTCCTCTATATTCACAGCCATCACTCTTTTCTCTCTCTCTCTCTCTCTCTCTCCTCCTCTCCCTCTCACTCTCTCTCTCGGCTTGTGTTGATATATGGGCTACGCGACAGGTAAAACAAACAGAGAGCCAATCAATGCTGTAAACAGCAGCGAAACGAGGCAGTAAATAAACCACGGGACAGACCAAAGAGGGGCGGAGAAAGAGAGGAGGGGAAAAAAGGAGTTCATGCTTTCATTTCCCAGCCCAAATAACTCATTTACCTGTCAGCAGATCCCATAAATTGGTACTGTGTGTTATTGCACCGTATTTACGCCTAACCTTTCCATTTTTCCATGTGGTATGGCGGGGTACTCTAACAAATAGTGATGCAAAGATTTGAAGAATTGAAGAACCAAGTTCGACCCCAAATCAGTGCGGCAATTATTCAATTACAATTGTTCATTATTTTCTGAACCACTTTATTCTTCTTTGGTCTCAGGTAGGCTGGAGCCCATCTCAGCCGACTTTGGGCGAAGGCGGGGTACACCCTGAACAGTTCACCAGTCCATCACAGGGACACCATATGCACAAGCATTCCCATTCACACTCACACCTAGGGGCAATTTGGAACCAATCTCTGCTGACTATGGGTGAAAGGTGGGGTACACCCTGAAGAGCCATTCACACTCACATTCAAACCCATGAGGAGTTTAGAGTAGCCTGCTGACCTAATCTGCATGTTTTTGGACTCTGTGGGAGAAAACCAGAGGACCTTGAGGAAACCCACACAAGCACAGGGAGAACATGCAGTGAGGCGACAGTGCTAACCACTGAGTCACCATGCCCGGCTTTTCTCTATAACATGAAACAAAAATTTTAATACCCCCTATCCAGAGATGGGTAGCTCGCCTCCCCAAACCCCTCACCCTTGAGTGGGTGTCCCTGAAACCATGCCCATTTTCAAATACATTCTAACTCCTGCCTCATACCTCCACGTCCCCCTCCACCCCAGTAGTGTACAGTAATGTTTGGACTCTCCTTTTCCACCAAGTGTTCTGTAATGATATCCTTAATTACTCTGGGGCCCTCGCCATCATTACTGCAGGCCAAACACGCTCACTGTAACTAACCTGTAAAAGATAAATTATTAGTTATGTGCTCAGTACTAATTTGGATGGTTCTGATAATGGTTCCGCATGGTTCCAAACCGTATTGGACCAAAGTGACATCATCTTGAAACTATGATGATGTCTGCTGTCGATCAGCACTGACCACCACAAACCCACGAGATTTTCAAAATGTTTGAAATTTCACAGCGGTTCTCAAAACCATTTCAACACTCTCAAAGCCTTTTAGCTGCCATGTTGTCACCTTTCACAACCTTTCTGAACTGCGTTTAATGCAACCTCATTACAACCTATTTACACCGTGTTTTTCCCCACACTGCCGTCATTTTAAACTGTGCTGAACTGCCTTACCGGTTTGAGGCTGTTTTGCTACACCACCGTCATGTTTGGAGAAGGTCCTGTGTTCGATTCGATTTCCGGGCTTGGGTGTTTCTGTGTGGAGTTTGCATGTTCTCCCCCGTGCTTGCATGCGTTTCTTCCGGGTACTCCGGTTTCCTCCCACGGTCTAAAGACATGCACATTGGGCTAACTGGCTAATCAAAAATTGCCTCTAATTGCGAGTATGAGTTGTTGCGTGTCTTCCCCTGTGATGGTGTGGTGAGCTGTTCAGGGTGTATCCTGCTTTCGCCCAGTGTCGTCTGAGATAGGCACCAGTCATCCCATGACCCTAGTAGGATTAACCCTCTGGGGTCTTTATCCCACCGGTGGGAGATTTTAAACTAGTTGTCTTAATATTTTTAAAGCTCCTCGAGTTTTTGTCCTAGAGACATATAAGTAACATCCCCAGAACCCTTCAATCTTCTAGTTTTCAAAAAAGATAAAATTTAAGATTAATTATGTTTTCAAAGGTTTGTAGGAAGCATAAAACCAATTTTAGCTTTTCTGGGACCAGTTTACCAGGTCCCAGGTGCTAATGACTTGCCCATCAGCATACCTGGACTATTGATATGGTAAATCGGCGAACGTGATTGGCTTCTGACGCAACGCCCCATATAAAGTATATGGCACAAGGCTGTTTACAAACATTACACTGGACAAGCATGGAAGGAAGACGCTTCTCCGATTACGAAGCCTTGAACAAGATCATGGAGGGCCTAGCTGAAGACAGTGAGGAGGACAACCACTCCTCTGATGAAAGTGGCCCAGACAGCGACGAAGAAAACCTTCATTTTCAGCTTTGTTTTGATGCTGACGTGGATATTTGTGACGAGTAAGTTATATCTGTTTCTCTAGGTCTTATATGATGGAATATAGCCTATTGCAAAGCCTATAAAGCTTGCATGATTTGAATTCTTATTGTCTATCTCAGTCAAATGTAGTCTCAATCAACTTTAAATAGGTTAAATATTTTAAAAAGGTCAAAGTTTTCAGACTACCTTTGAGGTGTCTGAAAGGCCTCAGACCTCAGAGTGTTAAGCAGTTTGGCAAATGAGATGATGAGTGAGAGCGCAGTTCGACTGCCATCAGAACCGCCTCCGTGTGAGGCCAACTTTAGCCTTTGCTGTAGCTGCTTGTGCAACTTGATGTAGTTAGAGTGCAGCTATGATTAAAGTGGGACGCCACTTACGATGAATGTCCCAAAATAATTAAGCTGATATTTTTATTTATATTTAAGAGTATTGGAATTATTATTAGCATATTATTCTAACTATTTTTTTTTTACTGGCACTTCTGTGTCCTTCTTTGTGTTTGTTTTTCACACCAGTCCTCCAACTTCCAACCTGACTGGTCGGGAATTAATTTCGAAAGCTCCCCTGTGACCAAAAAAAGGTGAAAGCGCTCTTACGAAGCTATACTGGATGTGAAAATGGGATTTATACAAAACACCAACACTTTTTATTTTAAATACTGTGGTCTTGCTGTAAACCCCAGGATTTCTAGGATCTTGTTTACTGTCTCAACCTAAGCTTCGGTATTCACAGTACAGCAGGGTTTGCTAGTGTACTCCAGTCTACAAGCCCCAAGGTACTAAAGTTCCTCAAGGGTTTTTGGGTAGGAAATGAGAACAACCAGCATGTATTATTTTAGCACACCACAGGTGATAACACACTCTCATGATTGACTTCCCGTCATTCCGTCTTTTTCCCTGCCTCCCCGTTTCCCCATCAGGGTCCCTTATCACAGCAGTAGTTGTTGCCAGGGGGAGTGGAATAGGCATCACACAGGGAGTGTAGCGATGCACAGGGTTGACTTCACACCAGAGCATTCACCTCTTGGGGTTCAGAAATACTGAGCAAGAGAAAAATGCAAAGAGAGAGAGAGAGAGAGAGAGAGAGAGAGAGAGAGAGAGAGAGAGAGAGAGAGATCGAGGGAGGAATGATACGATAATGTTATTTAGTCAGGCATTTGATTAATTTGATTCTTTATTCACAGTAACTACTCCAGCCCCCAAGGCATTTACCTGCTCTAATTTTAATCAAAAAAATCTCAAAGGCAAATTAGTCTGTCTAGCAAGCACAACCATGTATGTGGGCGTATTTGTGATTAAATATTTTGGCATTGAATCTTTTAATATGGAGTTCCTTTTGGAAATGTGTTTGTATGAATATTTTGCTGTTGATGCTCTATTGAATCGTCCTTTAATGAATACCTATATGTTCGTGTAGAGCGTGGATATTTCATTCACATAGTGAAGGATGGTCTGGTAAGGACTGGAAAAGGCCAAGCCGTCTCCACCTTCTTCCTCTCAGTCATGCTTACTGAGGCAGAAACACACACACACACACACACACACACACACACACAGGCTGCACCATCTTTCGCCCTCAGGCTACAACTCTGCAGGCCATAGATGCTTCTTGTTTCTTCTGCATTTCTGCTCATCTTATTTTCCCCAACTTCTTTCGGTTTTAACTGCCAAAAAGACACGCGATGAAGGAGTGAAAAGGAGGACAGGATTTGAAGAGATTAAAGAAGAGTTTGGCTGGCCTTTTCTAGGTCTGTATTAGAACCGCGTTCTTTTTTATCTCCGTCTGAATGAACGCTGGCCCACATGCTTTTGTGACTGTTAGGGTTTAATGCATCTACACAGGGGCTTTAGCTCAAAGGCATTAGCCTGACAAAAGAGCATGCCGTAATGGAAAAAACAAATTCAATATCGTAATGCATCTTTGCAAAAACGAGGGTACGTTTTTATCTATGTCATAATGCACTAAGTGCGCTAAAAATATCAATAGTTGTCCCTTTCAGCAGCTGTCATATATTCAATAAACAAAGCTGAATGAATTGCAATCGCATGCTGTGCCCGGGCCTCGAGAAATTACAAATTATAGGACTCCTAGTGCAGGTTCTCATGGCTATGAATCTGTATATAAATCTGATTCTTTCCCCGGAAACACAGAACACTTTACTTGGAGATATAATCAGGTTTGCTGTTGCCAGACATTTAGCATCCTTGGAGACTGCGCAAAATCTGATTCAGTACTTCAAGTTTTATTCTTTTTTATCCTGCCTAATAACAAGCCAGCACTAACTTGAACTTACCACAGAGGTCCAAATGAATGGATTCCAAGGATTCAGTGGGGTTTATTGAAAGTCTGCAGGTATTTGTTCCAAACCTGCACAAAACCTCCAGGTTCTGCTAATGAGCCTTTCCTCCTGTATGAAAGAAAGGAAGCCAGTTAAACACAATGACTTGGGTTTGTGCAAAACCTATATGAAGACCTGCAGGACATCATAACCAAGAAGGGCAGCAGTGACAACCCGGTGACAGTGGGGCTTGAACCCCCAACCTTGGGATCAGTAATCCAGCACCCGCCCACCGGGCCACCACTGCCCGGAGCCCTGTGTTATTTTTTTTAAATTTTATATCTCGAAAAAGGAACGATGTGACATCATCGTTAATGACGTTAATTGTTATGAAATTAATAAACAGCTAATTGTTTTCTTGTGTTATTGAAATGTTCTCTAAACCTATGGAATCTAAATGGTTTACTTTACATGTCGAGACTAAGATGTTTGGTCACCTCATTTTAATACCGTTTTAATTCCAAAAAATCCATGCAAGCACGAAGGATACATGGAAACTCCACACAGAAACGCCCACGCCGAGCCCGGAACTTGAACCCAGGACCTTCTTGCTGTAACCAATCTGACACAAGGCTGCCTACTCTTAATTCTGATTGGTCAGAAATTGTCAGTAGTTCACACTGTCAGTTGACATTCGGACGGCTATAATTCACATAACAGAGTAATGCACTGTGAGCATTATATTGGTTGTTTCTTGCATTTGAATGTGTACTGTAATAAATCTACAAATAAATAAACCACTCCCAGAATGCCATGCATACATTCGGACTGGGAGTACAGACGCTGATTATGTACCAATGTTTAATTGCTCTTGGAATTGCTCTCTAATACAAACAGTGGTTCTCAATTCTGGTGCTTTAGACCCCTGCTGTGTCTCCTGCCAAACAGCACCTGGTTCAACTCAGATTGAGTGTATTAATTAGCCAATGAGTTTTTAAGCAGGGCTGTTTAGAGGTCCCCCAGGAGTGGAAACCAGTGTGCTCTATATACAACTGGAGGCGTGTACGATAGGTTACGAGCTTGTACAACACTGAAGCTGTACGGTTGCCATATTAGTACTCCCTAGTAACTGTGAAACTATGCCTTACATATGAACCAAGAGCACCGTATGAATTCTCTGACTGATTCGACTTAAGGTTGATATAATAAAATATATGTACTTTCGTTTACAAAATTATGACAGGACATGAATACAAACTATTAAAATAAATATTTAGGCACTAAAAGTGGAGCCCTGAAAGCATTTGCATTTATTTTCAGTAAAAAAAAAAACAGCCATATTCAAAAATATATTTTACCTCAAGAAGAAAAAAAACTTTTTTCACTGAGTGACAGAGTCCACAGTACGCACGCATATATTTTTCCCACCATTTCCTTCATTTACTGGGTTGCGTGTGTGGGCATGTAAGCACGGATGGATATATATTATACAAGACACCAACTATTATTTTGAACCGGACAAAGTTTTATCTATAAAATTAAATATGAATACTGGACAACTGTATGGGTGAAAGTAGTTAATTTAAATCTCGCTAGTTCTTCATGTAAACATATATGGAAGTGCACATATCATAATCTAAGACATATATGTGGCCCATCACAGCAAAGTGGGTATTAAGTTGGAGATTATTAAATACATTGTTGAACATGAAATGCGATTCTCTCCAAACTTTGCATGCTTAAAAGGCTGAAAATTCCTGGCAGGTTTTGGTTCGTTACCCCAAAACTAGACAGTTATTTTAGAAAATTTGGTATCATTTTAAAGCTTAGGATATCACCTACAAAATAGGACTAATAACTCAAAATTAATCATTTCCGACTTAATTCCCCCCTTTGCTGTGGTGGGTCATATATGTGCAAAATCTCATTCAAATTTCAATCAGGATATTACCTGAAAATGGACAAAAACATCTGTTTTTAGGAAACCTGTACTGGTAACGGGGGCAGTGGTGGCCCGGTGGTAGGGTGCTGGATTACTGATCCCAAGGTCGGGGGTTCAAGCCCCACTATCAACGG
>JBCNYH010000005.1:17920177-17934287 GCA_039654325.1 Tandanus tandanus
CTCTCTCTCTCTCTCTCTCTCTCTCTCTCTCTCTCTCTCTCTCTCTCTCTCTCTCTCTCTCTCTCTCTCTCTTTTAGGCTGTATTTCTCTGCTTCCTTCACTCCCTTGCTCCCTTGCAGTGGGGTGGGAGAGCTATAAATTAAAGTGGGGAATTACTGCTAACTGTTGGAATAAATTAGAGCACTTTTGCATCTGTAAACACAGTCTGACTGCCTAATTACTGCACACTCCCACTGTGAGTAGGAGAGAGAGAGAGAGAGAGAGAGAGAGAGAGAGAGAGAGAGAGAGATGAGTTGGCTATAAACATGAGGAAGAGGACAGAGAAGGAGAGTAGGTTGAGGAAGTGAGGTGTTAAAAGAATAGTAAGAGTGATTAAGAGATGAGGTAAAGAAGACAGCGAGTGACTTAAAGCTATAAAACCTATAAAGTGGGCTTTAGTTTATTGCCCCACACCAGCTGTCTTAGAATAGCGTGTGTGTATTGTTGAATGTAAATTGTTTGTTGACAGCTGTATTAGCACGTAGATATAATAACATTCGTTGTGTGGCAAGGAGTCAGTTAGTGGTATAGTTAATATATTTATATATAAAATTTGGTAGAACTGTGGACAGCGCACATCTGCCCCACAGCAAGAAGCTCCTGGGTTCGAGTCCCAGGCTCAGCGAGGGCGTTTCTGTGAGGGGTTTGCATGTTCTTCCCATGCGTCCATGGGTTTCCTCTGGGTGAGTGTGATTGGTTGTGTGTGTGTGTGTGTGTTGGCCCTTTGATGGTCTGGCGAGCTGTTCAGGGTGTATCCTGCTTTCACCCAGTGTCAGCTGACATAGGTGCTAGCCTCCTAGCGACTCTAATAGGACTAAGCGGTTTGGAAAATGAGTGAGTGAGATGTTTTCATGCACATTTGGGAGGGTGTATGGTTATGTTTTTGTTTAATTTTTGCATCCAAATTTAAATTGGAGATAATTGCGGTTGTTAAAGTTTTATTTCAGACCTGAAGAAACAAGTTTGCTACCATCACAGAAATCCTTTCTCAGAAATCTCTGCTCTCTCACGTTGTTGTGTGCTCATGTGGCGTGATTCACTTTTCGTTGATTTTGGAACATGCGGTCATACACTGAAGTGACTGGGCTGACATAATAATAATAATTAAAGACATTTTTTTTATAGAAACACCAAGCAAATAACCTAGCATGGTCTCATGATTGTGCATAGCTATGGTTTAGCAGCAGAGCGAACAATTACAGGTTTTGTCTTGATTTTGCTTGTCAGGAATCGAAAAAGAAATGAGCTTTGGGGTAAAAGGTGTTGCTCTCAGCATGTGATTTTTATTGTGCCATGTACTGGATGTCAGTTAAGTCACATCCCATGTAGGCTAATAAGTAAAGAAACGATTCAGGCTAAACGTACGACAGCTATTCTGGGTCAACATCATGACCTCTTGAAGTTGAAGAGCATCAAAGCAATCAGAGAAGGAACACTATCATCCTAAGACTGCCCAATCAGCAATCAGCTCAAGCAGAGAATTCAAATTGTGGCAATAAATCAGTGGGAGAGAGAGAGAGAGAGAGAGAGAGAGAGAGAAGGTCTCAGAGAATCAGTCAAATATCCATGGATGATGAAAGTGGAATTTATCGAGATGATTGCAGGATGAAAACCCCGACAGAAGACCTGATGGGAGAGGAATAAGTAAGCAGGAGGAGAAGGAGAGAGCAGATGGAGGACAAGGGAAAGAAAAGCGAGTGATCAGAGGAGCTGGATAGATATATTAGTACTCTTCTCAGCGATAGCTTTATATAAAGGCTTAGCAGTGTTCAGAATGAGTTAGAGTACAGAGAGATGGAGCAGCTAAGGAGGGAGCACTGTGGCCTTGGGGAACATCATCCTTCTGGTGTCATGGCCCATATCTCCTGCTTCTCTCTCTCTCTCTCTCTCTCTCTCTCTCTCTCTCTCTCTCACATTAACACGTGCAAACAACCCCAGCGCTAACTTGACAACACACTAACAAGACTCAGAGGCCTGCACAACAAGTTGTGCTAAAACACATTTGCATCGTGTACCCCGAGATGGAGGAAGACATATGGCAGGGTGAACACACACTTTCACATCTCAATTCATTTAGTCCTGCCAAGATATTGCATATGGTGTGATACTCGGGCTTGTTTAGTTTAAAACTAGTCAAGCTTAAAGGTGCAATAGTCATTTTTTAAATTTCCTCCTCATAAAATTCCTATATAAATAACCTAGAGGTGGACGAGTAATACATTATACAATCTAAAAGTGGACTATAAAATCTAAAAGTATGGACTATTAGAGATATGTGGTGTGAACTTTCTATCTTTCTTACTTTCTTTCTTTTATCCCATGGTACTCTTTCTTTCTTTGTTTAATAAGCTTCCATTTCTTTTCTTTTTTTCTCTCTTTCTCTCTAAGTTCTATGGTTTGTCTTCTTTCTTTCTTACTTTTATCCCATGTTACTCATTCTTTCTTTGTTTAATAATCTTCAATTTCTTTCTTTTTTCTTTCTCTCTAAGTTCTCCTATGGTTTGTCTTTCTTTTTTTCTTTCTTTCTTACTTTCTATCTAATTTCTCCTATGGTTTGTCTTCTTTCTTTCTTTCTTTCTTTCTTTTATCCCATGGTACTCTTTCTTTCTTTGTTTAATAAGCTTCAATTTATTTTCTTTCTTTCTTTTTTCTCTCTTTCTATCCCATGCTACTCTTTCTTTCTTTGTTTAAAAAGCTTTAATTTTGTTCTTTTTTTCCTTCTTTCTTTCTTTTTTTCTTTATTTCTTCCTCTAATTTTAGTGTCATTTTCTTCTTTTTCTTACTTGTCAAAGATTTGTTTTCTTTCTTTCTATCTTTCTTTCTTTCTTTCTTTCTTTCTTTCTTTCTTTCTTTCTTTCTTTCTTTCTTTCTAATTTCTCCTAAGGATTGTCTTCTTTCTTTCTTTCTTTCCTTCCCATGATTTGTTTTAAATTTAGTTTAAAAAGTGTTTATACACATTTAGAAGTTTCTTGTAAGTAGTGCATGCTCACAGTTGTAATCAGTGTATATTCAGTTCAGGAGAAAATGTATAAATAAATGCTAAACCACCTTCATTATCTGACCTACTTAATGTAACCAACATGCTCCTTAGATTGCTTGCTTTGTGCAATTTCTGGCTCATGATTGGCCCAGAAAATGGTGCCCCTGTATTCTGTTCAATCAGTCAACACAATTATGGCACATCTGTTTGGGTAGGTAGGAAGTCCCTGGACAGGAGCCACACTCATTAATATCAATCTCATTATTGCGAGAAATTGCTCCATTTTGCATAGGCCCAAGTGCAGACGCTCAAATAATTTATATAGTGCACTGTTTAGTCTCACTGTGAGAGCTGAAAAATGATTCTCATAGGTAAATGGTTAATGTCTGTGCTCCAGGGACCAAATCAGTTTGGGGTTTTTAATGACAGGTTAATTTTTTTTAAAACAGCAATGAGTATTTGCCTATAAATGCTGAACATATTAGTTATCTTGACATTGGTGGCATAAATAAATAGAAATGTATTATCCGGTAAAGCTATTTTCCTTTTTTCGTTCTTTTTTAATGACAACCGTTTCCTCAATTATTACATATTTGTTTTGAGAGTGGTGGCACAGTGGTGTAGTGGCTAGCACATCCTACTGACAGCAAGAAGGTCTTGGGTTTGAGTCCTGGGCTCACCGAGGGTGTTTCTGTATGGAGTTTGTATGTTCTCCATATGATTGCATGGGTTTCTTCTGGGTATTTCTGTTTTCTCCCACAGTCCAAAGACATGCACATTAGATAAACTGGCTGTTCCAGGTTGCCCCTAGATGTGAATGTAAGTGTGAATCGTTGTGTGTGTGCTCTGCAACGGACTGGCGAGCTGTTCTGGGTGTACCCCGCCTTCACCCAGTGTCGGCTGAGATATGTGCCATTTCCCCACATCCCTAATAAGAGAAAGCGGTTCGGCAAAAGGATGGATGTTTTGAGAGGTCTCATGGAATGGTGGAGTGACATTACTAAAGAGATAAATGAAATAAATGCGTTCAATATGATGATTTCTTGGATTGACCATGGAACTATACAGTCTTTTTTAGCCTCTTATTTACTCAGTTACTCAATAATTAACACCAAGGTCCTTCTATTCTCTCTACTTTGTAGCAAACACACTTAAGGAGACATGAAAATGATAAAAAGAGACAAACTATATGAACTGAATATATTCACCTAAATCCACTCAGATTATTAACCTGCATTATTATCTGTGTGCCTCCCACACACCCACACACAGATACATACATACTTTACATATAAGCATAAACAATTATTTTTTAAATTAAACGGAACAGGAGGACTATTCAGCAATTTACACCCAACCTGTGGCAAATTATTGTTTTAGTAGAAACATAAGTAAAGCAAACTAAAATTAGATTTTTATTGTATATTTTTTAATTTTTTTAATGTTTACGGTGCTCACATGCATTTTCATTATGGCTTCATTTGAAACTCATTTAAAGTTTTAGTATATAGTATATACTGCAGGGAAACATAAGAAAAGCAAACTAAAACGAGATTTTTATGGTTTATTTTTTACTCATTTATTCATTTTCTAAGCCGCCTAATCCTAATTAGGGTCACGGGGAGGCTGGCGTCCATCTCAGCTGACTCTGGGAGAAGGTGGGGTATATCCTGAACAGCTCGTGATGCCATTGCAGGGCCGGATTATTTGTACATTTTTTAAAAAGTTTTTGTTTGTTTGTTTGTTTGTTTGTTTGTGTGGATGAAAAACACAAAGGTCCTATTGCTTAGTTTTTTCAAATTTGGGGGGATTTGAATTTTTAATATTTCAAAATCACTAATCGTGCCATTGCCAACCATGAAATTTGTTATGTTTAATTTTCCATTGAAGTTCCTTTAATTGAATTGTCTTTATAGAAGCAACTATTAGCCTGTGGTTTAGAATAGAGCCAAAACAACTGATACAGCTTCACTGCTGTAAAAATATTAATTAACACTTTCTGATCAATCAGATTCAAGAACAGCACCGTATAGTAGTAGTATAATATAGTAGAATAGCTCATCAGAATGCACAACTGCGATGACCTGACGAGCTGTTCAGGGTGTACTCTGCTCTCACCCAGAGTCGGCTGAGATGGGCGCCAGCCTCCCCGCGACCCTAATTAGGATTAAGCGGTTCAAAAAAATTAATGAATGAATGAAGACTGCACAAGTGAATGGAGGCACTGATATGAGCTAGAAATGATTCATTCTAATAAAAATAAATAAATCCGATGCCAAATGCTGGTCAGACAAGCAAATTAAGCTTTTGAGAGATTGAGTGAAATTACTTTCAAATACTTTATCATTAACACACTTCACACAGGTGCCTCACCACTTACATCAATTTAATGTCAGTGTTCTGCCACCCACTTGTTAGCTCTTCCTCAAAGACCTTTTCAGAAAACGGAAATCAAAACACTTGAACTGCTTGGCATTCACACAGTCAGGTGAAGATGAAAGAGCATTTCTGTTACACAGTAAGATAATTTCAAGATACAGTACTTGCCGGTTTGGTCATTTTACATGATCAGTGATATAAATTCCAAATCATTTCTGTTAATATATACAGGTTTGTCTATATGAATAGATTGATGGATAGATGGTCTTTCTGGTAAGACAATTGATGGACGGTGGGTGATTGGATGGATGGCATATCATGTAAGGTGATTTCATGATTGATGGATGAGAGGATGGATGGGTGGATCAATGGAGGCATGAAGGCATGGTCTGTTTTATCAGAGGATATAAATGCAGGTGGGTGCATAAATTGTTGGATGGATGGATGAATAGATGGATAGATGGAAGAATCAATAGATCAATTAATTGATTGGTTGATGGATGTACAGTCAGTTGCCTTTCAGGTAAAGTCTTGCATAGGTAGGTAGATGGATGACAGTGGGTCTGTAAGATTACAGCATGGACATGTATTGGTAACTGGATAGATGAATAATGAATGAATGAATGATGGATGAATTGATGATTGGATGAATGAATTTTTTTGATAAATTGGTGGATAGATGGATGGATAAATGGATAGTTTGTCAGATTAAAGTTTGAATAATTCATAAAATGCTGACTGGATGAATGATTGGATGAATAATGGATGATTGGATGGATGGTTGCATGAACTGGTGACTAGATAGATGGATGAATGGATTGATGGATGGATCAGAGTATAAATAATGTATGAACTGATGACTGGAAGGATGGATGGATCAGATTATGAATAATATATGAACTGGTAATTGGAAGGATGGATTAATGGATGAATGGATGGATCAGAGCATAAATAATGTATGAACTGGTGACTGGATGGATGGATGGATCAGATTATAAATAATATATGAACTGTTGATTGGACAGATGGATTAATGGATGAGTGGATGGATTAAAGTACAAATAATGCATGAACTGGTGACTAGATGGATGGATTAATAGATGGATGGATGAATCAAAGTATGAATAATGCATGAACTGGTGATTGGATGGATGGATGGATGGATGGCTCAGAGTATAAATAATACATGAACTGGTGATTGAATGGATGGATGAATGGATAAATGGATGGATCAGAGTATAACTAATACTAATACAAGAACTGGTAATTGGATGAACGAATGGATGGATGGATGGACCCAAGTATGAATAATGCATGAACTGGTGATTGGATGGATGGATGGATGGATGGATGGATGGATGGACCCGAGTATAAATAATGCATAAACTGGTTATTGAATGGATGGATGGATGGATGGATGGATGAATTCAAGTAGAATAATAAATTATCTGGTGATTGGATGGATGACTGGATGAATGGATGGATAAATGATGGATGGATAAACTGGCATAAACTGGTGACTGGATGGATAGACTAATGGATAGATAAAAGGATGGATGAGGGAAGAGTCATGGTAATGGAAGGACATATAAATAAATGAAAGCCAAATAAATCATATCTATATTTCTTCTGCCAAAACACAACAAATCACAACAAAGCAAATCTAAGTAGAACGAAAACAGATACAAGATTTCATCGCATTATCTAAAATTAAGGATGCCTGCCAGATTACCAGATATTCGAAACTTTCCATGGAATAAAGCCGTGAATTAAATTCATTCTTAATTTTATGGTGATGTTTGAAACCAACTACATAAATGTTTTTTTCTTTCTTTCTTTTTTTTTTTAGTTTGATGTAGCGTGAAAGAGGTCGAGCAGAGCCGCTGCAGCTCTCAGCACATCTGTTAAATTTGGTGTGACAAGCCATGTGTCTGTATTGGCAAACAAGGCACTGCTAAGGAATACAAATGTGCTTTTGTAACAAGTCAGGAGAGAGAGAGAGAGAGAGAGAGAGAGAGAGAGAGGAAGAAAGCGAGAGCGAAGGGAAAGAGGATGTTTTTGGTGAGTTGGAATAAGCTGGAAAGTTTGATGACTGGTTATCAGCTGTCACACAGCGGAGCACCAGTGTGTAATGAAGTCAACATGGAAAATACAATTAATATTTATGCACAAACAGTATGCATGCTGGGGAACTTGCTCATGCATGACTCTGACATCCATGTACATACATACAAATTCATCTGTAACTGTCTACACACAAACACACACATATACAAAATGTCTATTTCGTGTAGATATGCTATATAAAACATGATGCCCTGGCACCTTCTGGTTCTTTCCGCTTGCTCCCTGTCATAATCATTCGACTTCACAGTCGGCATATGTGGACACACACACACACACACACACACACTAAGGAGTGTGATTATTCTAACTCCAGTACCAAGAGCCAAAACGCCCCCGTGCTGACAGCTGATCTGCATAAGGCCGTCCCGGGGTCAACGTGAAAGCGGGCGACTTACTGAGAGATGGAGACACCGAGAGATGAGCTTTTCTGACAGAATCTATTACTGTGAGTGTCATTGACCTCTGTTTGATGCCTGAGCCTAATTATGACTCTTTCCCTCCCACAGGAAGAGGTGTGAGAATCCCCAGGAGACTTGCCTCAGGGTTCAGCTGCTTCAGCTCTCTGCATGGCTAGCCATTTTTATAAAAACTCATATGAACCAACTAAAGGGCCAGGCTAGAAGGGGGAGAAAATCGCTTTGCAATGCTTTGTGTCAATTACTTTGCTTCTTCTTTCCTTACTTAATATTACCTTGCCTGATTTCACCTGCTGCAACAGACGGTGATATGTTGGTATAACATTTCTGCAAGAATTAAAGTAGGCAATGCTTAGCCTCATATAAATATCCTGAGAAGCAAGAACAGAATGTAGATGGGTTTGCAGTTTTCATCTGGCGTTGCCGCTGGAGCAAGTACTTTGCAGTGAGATTTGCTGTGCGTTTCTGATGGATTATGGGTCTGGTAACAAGTCGATAACAAGATGAAGAACCATCAATAATACTTGTGAAATGTAAAAGCAACAGCAGCGGCTCCTCTCGGAGAGTTTCGCTTTGTGTCTATTGGCTAAAATTCAAACTGTGCAAAGCAGACTGGATTTCAGGATGATTTTTTCGAGGCTTGGCATTTTTAGCTGGTGGTGTTGGTGATGGTGGTATGGGGTAGAGAAGGAATAATGGGTAGAGGCACATAGAGAAAAAGCAATACTGTGACCTCTCACTTAATTCAGCCAGGAATGTAACCTCCATCTGCTATCTGCCAGCCCCCAGGCCTTGTCTGCCCTTAGCTCCGGTCACATGTACTGTAATCATTGGGCTAATAGGTATTGACTTCGAACTCATTTCTAGGCAGCTCTAGACTATACTAGAACCACAACTGGGAGAAATGTTACCAAGTCCATACTGCTGCATCCCTTCCCCCTATAACAACTGGCTCTGCTCTTTGCTTTGACTGTTTCTGTGAGCAAATGATAACGGTGTGTATGGTAATTTGAAGCCGTAGTCATGCATGCTTGAATAAGCCCATGTGGTTGAGTATGTGTGCAAAAGAGGAAGAGAAAGAGTGGTTCATGCTTAGTGCCAGTACTTTGGAGAAATAAAAGAAACACCACCTCAGGCCCAAGTCTGTCCCAACTCCCAAATCTGATATGCCTACTACTGTTCTGAAAATTCTCAGAGGACCTCCAGGTAGACTATCCAGACACACACTGTGTCGTTCAACATTTCTTCCTGAAATCAAGCATGTTACAACCCCCCCCCAATTAAATCTGGATGTAGATTTGGATCTCTAATGAACAAGGCAGAAATGACCATGAAACGCAGACATGACAAATAAACTGCGAGAGGAATCTGAACCCATCTTCTTCTGGATGATGCTGGATGGTGAGATTGACCTAAATGTGAAAAAGGACATTTAATATTAACAGATTGTGAATAAGAGTGGGTGGCAGGGTGGTGTAGTGCTTAGCATGTTTGCCTCATAGCAAGAAGGTCCTGGGTTCGAATCCCGGGTTTCCCGGATTTGGAGTATGCATGTTCCCCCAGTGCTGCATGGGTTTCCTACAGCTACTCTGGTTTCCTCCCTCAGTCCAAAGACATGCATATTAGGGTAATTGGCTGTTCCAAATTGCCCCTGAATGTGAGTGTGAATGGTTACTTGTGTGTTGGCCATTTGATAGACTGGCGAGCTGTTTAGAGTACACCCTGCTTTCACATAGACTCAGCTGAGATAGCCTCCAGTCTCCCCACAGCCCTAATAAGATGAAGTGGTTCGGCAAATGAATGGATTAACCAAAGGGGAGACCTATGGCATGTCTTGATACCTTCAATGTTTACCTTCACTCTTGTCTACATAAAAAAAAGTTCATGCCACTGACGTCAGTAGTAACGTACTTTCTACCTGGCACGAAATATCTACTGAGACGATCAAAAAAATGTAGATTTTTAAGAGGTTATAAGAAAAAATTCAGTGGATATTTTTGCTGGGTATGCAACAACCATGGTCTAATGTTAACATCATAATTTCTGGGAAGCGCACAGCTTGCTGTATTCAATTTAAAGTGAAATGAAAGGCAAGCCTTCCAAAAAGCAAATGAGTTCGGAAAATGAGTGAGTGAGAGAGGGAGAAATACTCCACGATAAGGGTCTTTTCCCATCATTTTCCATCGCACAACATGTGAATTTCTTATGACACACACTCAACCTTCCCAGGAATTCGCTCTATTTTCTCTGATGGACCTGTTGTGCAATATACCGTTTGTGACAAGAGCTTAAGAATGCCTACCCTTACATGGTAATGTTGAATCCACTGCAAATATATACACAACACTCCAGTCATCAGCACGAAACTCAAATCTCTCCCGCTCTCTCCATCTCTCTCTCTGTTGAGCTGTTTGCACACCCCTGATACCTGATGTGATGACTGTCCATGACACACTTATACTGCTGTGGCTCCTTTTGCCCTCAGGACCTGCCTGATTCATCCTGTTGCTCTACTTCTGCTTGGAGAAGTACAACCCCAAATCAGAAAAGTGGGGACAATAAGGAAAAGCAAATAAAAAAAAGAAAGAAATGACTTCTAAGTTTACTTTGACTTGTATTTCATTGCAGACTGTACAAACAGTAAGAACTTTCATGTTATGTCTGGTGAACTTAAATTCATTTCTTAAAATACATCCATTTCTGTGTTTCAGGCCTGCAACACATTCCCAGAAAGGTTGGGATGGGGTAATTTAGGGCTAATAATGAAGTAAAACAATTCAATAATACTGGTATACAAATTTTTAGAAGTCATTTGCTTCAGAAACAAAATCCTGAATAAGCCAATAAAAATGGCTGACTGGCTGAAAATACTGCTTTCATTTACGTTTTTTACATTTGATTTCTATGTAATTATATTGAACATGAAGCTGCATGTGTATGGTTTCTAGCGCTGATATAGAGCAATCTGATCAAAAAAGTGAAGTAGAAGTTGAGTTAACGGAGTTAACGTTGCATCACTCATGACTTCTAGGGACAATATGACGCAATCCATATCATTTATGATGCAATACCAACTTCAGATTACATCATTTACTGTTTTGCCTATAAAGTAATATTCAAACCCAGTCATTGATGATGAGATTTAACCCATCTGAGGTGAACACACACATGTAAACAGTGAACACACACACACATTCGGAGCAGTGGGCTGCCACACACATTGGAGAGCAGTTGGGGGCTAGGTGCCTTGCTCAAGTGCACTTCAGCCATGAAGGTGGAGGAAGAAAAGGTGCAGCTCACTCCCCCACCACCACACGTTTTTCCTGCTGGTTCAGGAATCGAACCAGCGACCTTTCAGTCCCAAAGCTGCTTTAGGCCATTAGGCTACGGCTGCCCCCAATTATTATATTTATATAATATATTGACAAATAGGGCTCAGGTTTACTTTTTGCAATCCTTTGTCAAGCACTATAATACAGAGTTTTATCCAGAAATGGTAGTTATAACTTTATTGTGCAAAAGAAAGCCTTATGGTATCCGTGTCCAGGAGCGATGTCAACTTCTCCAAGATCTGAGGCATATAGGATGGACCATCACCGAGTAATAATGTGTACTGCGGTTAGAACAATCAGTATTCTAGGTCTTTTTGGTAGGAATGGGCACCCTGTGCTCAAAACCAAAGACCAAAAGGACCATCCAGACTGCTACTAGCAAAAAGTTTCTAAGTCAGGGTCTGTCACGCTATGTGGTTGTGTCAGTGCCCTTGGCCAAGGGAACTTACATTTCTGTGGTAGCAGCATTAAGGGAAAAAAAGTCCACTGAGATTTGGGAGCAAAATCTTTTCCAGGGATACCCATGCATATTTCAACAAGACAAGGCAAAGCCACATTCTTCACCCATTACAAAATGCATGGCTGCAGAAAAAGAGGGAGCAGGTGCTGGACTGGCCTGCCAGCACTGCGGACCTGTCCTCAATATAGAATGTATGGTGAATTTTGAAGAATGGGACAAAATTATACTTAAAAATGCTTCATCACTTTAGTATCTTGAGTCCCTAAATGTCTTTTCAGTGTTGTTGGAATAAATGTAAATATTACAGAGCGCTGCGATGGCCTGGCGAGCTGTCTAGGGTGTACTCTGCCCTCGCCCAGAGTCGTCTGAGATGGGCGCCAGCCTCCCCGTGACCCTAATTGGGATTAAGCAGTTCAGAAAATGAATGAATGAACGAATATTACAGAGTGGAAAATTGTTAACCATTCCAAAAATTTTTCCCATGTGGCTACTGTAAAGATTTTAAATTAATGACAAGTCTTGCCTTTTCTTCAGTGGATAATTTCACATGTATATTGGGTAAAAGGATCAAATTACAGCTGAGGCTGAGATCATATAATGCTCCCTTACTTATGCACTCACTCACTCACTCACTCACTCACTCACTCACTCACTCACTGCTTAATCCTCTTAGGGTCCTGGGGAGCGTGGAGCCTATCTCAGCTGACACGCTGAGCAGCTCGCCAGTCTATTTGAAACAGCCAATTAGCCTAATGTGCATGTCTTTGGACTGTGGGAGAAAACCAGAGTACCTGGAGGAAACCCACACATGTACAGGGAGAACATGCACTCCATACAGAAACGCTTGACCTTGGGACTCGAACCCATGACCTTCTTACTATGAGGCGGACGTGTTAAACCTGTATACTGTAATGATCAATTCTTCAGTGGGTTTGTTCCTCTTAGGTTTTATTTCTCAGAGTTTTTTCTTGCTACTGTTGCTTCTCAGGGAAATATATTTCTATATCCGGATTTCTGTAAAGCCGCTTTGTGACGATGTCAATGTTAAAAGCCCAATGAATTTCTTTAATTCAGTCAGGTGGTACGGTGGAATAGAGGTTAGTACTTCTGCCTCACAGCAAGAAGCTCCTGGGTTCGAATAAGGGCTCGGGCGTTTCTGTGTGGAGTTTGCATGTTCTCCTCGCGCTTGCTTGGGTTTCCTCTGGATACTCTGGTTTCCTCCCACAGTTCAAAGACATGTACTTTAGACTCATTGGATATTCTCGAGTGCCTCTAAGTGTGAATGTGAGTGTGGTTATGTGGCTGTGTTGGCTATGTGATGGACTGACCAGCTGCTCAGGGTGTACCCTGCCTTTGCCTGTAGTCGGCAAGGCTGGCCTCCAGCCTCCCTGCAACCCTACTGAAGGTTTAAGTTGTTCAGAAATAGGAATGAAATGAAAAAATTAAAGTTAATTCAAATATTTTCTATACTGCTTATCGATTGTGGGTGATGGGTGAGCTAGAGCCAATCTTAGTTGACTATAGGCAATCATGGACATGTCGGCAGTCTATTACAGGTGCCAATGAAATTAATCTGAATTGAGATAACATGCAGTCATCATGAACTGAGCACTGTAAAAGTTAACTGTTAACACTTATTTCTAAAGTACTGCAGATTGAATCCATACTAAAACAGGAACTCATATGAGCTCTCAAGTTATGGCTGGTGGAATGTTAAGAACAGTTAAGCAAAGGCAACAGGGACAGAGAGAGAAGAGGGCAGAGTACGTGACCAAGAAATAGGAAAAGGAAACACCATGCCACTCCAAGAACAGCATAGATTTGCCACAGCAAGGGGTTCCTCCTACGCTGTCTTGTCTGGGATGTTCTAGTATGTGATGTGAATGAAATCTTTTGACCTGCTCCTGCAACAATAAATCCATACGTATTTTTTGTGTCTGTACAGCCTCAGTGATTATATTTATGTAAATTCAAGTTTTGTAATAAATTTTGTTGTATCCAATTCCCACCCTATCACCTATGACCCTCCTGTATCTTTTATGAACTGCTGCACATGCGCATTCGGGGTCAGCCTAACACACTCGGAGGGAAAGCGCTATCCACCCCAGTTGTATGCAGGAGCTCACAGACGGCCATGGTTGGCTGGTGATCGATGTGAGTGACAGGGAGGTGAGCGTATGTCATCCCTCCCTCCCTTGAGAGCTTAGCTAATTAGTTGCCATGGATTACCATTTGCGGATGACTGCGGTATCAATCTGTATTCGAACCTGTGATCTCTAGGTTGATAGTTATGTTTATATATATATATATATATATATGGTATGTGGGAAAAATAAAGGACTACAGTTTTATCCCGACAAGCCTGTTTCGTGGTTGC
>JBCNYH010000005.1:17982916-17990416 GCA_039654325.1 Tandanus tandanus
ACACACACACACACACACACACACACACACACACACACACACACACACACACACACACACAGAGAGAGAGAGAGAGTAAAAGGAACACAGTGTGATGTACCCTAGGTCTAATGTCACAGTAAAAGTGAAATAGCAACTCTTGCACAAAATACAGCTTGTTATCTGAAACAGCTTGGGAAAACGTGTTACTGCAGAAGTGCCTTATAATATGTTTTTTTTTTTTCCATCTTATTATTCATTTCATTATTATACATAAATCAAATTGATTTATGAAATAGAAACTTTATGATTTCAAAATTGCAAATAATTTAATGCTATTTGTTAAGGTTATTTTTAAGAATGAAGAGGCATTAAGGCTCTGTGGATAGCACTGTCGCCTCACAGCGAGATGGTTCAGGGGTTTGAATCTTGGCCAAGGGTTTATCTGTGTGCAGGTTGCATGTGCTTGTGTGGATTTTTTTTTGGACACTTTGGATTCTTCCCACAGTCCAGAGAAATGCACAATAGGTGATCTGGCTACCTTAAATCCCCCCTTGGTGTGAATGGTTATTTTTGTCTATGTTAGATTGGTGACCTGTTCAGGGTGTACCCCTCCTTTCTTCCGAAGTCAACTGGGATGTGCGCAAGGTTCCCCTGCAACCCTGATGGATCAGCAGTATAGATAATGGAATTTTGAGTAAAATTAATACTGTTTTAAGAGGAAGGTCATTAAACAACATCAACAAAAAAATAAACAATAACAGATGTTTATCATGATAAAAAACTGTAGCTTGTAACCATTTTCTTATTGAAAGAATCCGTCCGTGATTTGACACTGATCAGTGATTGGGTGTTTGGAGCATCGGCACAAGTGTAGCCGAGTCAGGCTTTGCGCACTGGGGGTGACTGGAGGGAACCTGTTCTCAACTTGAACTGGAGAGCTGGTAAAGCAAGAACCGTTGCTAGCATTTGCTGCTATATTTGTTTCTATCCCTTATTAATGTATAATAAGTTTAATTTAATGAGGTATTCCTAAACATTTTAAACTCACTCACTCACTCATTTCGGACCGCTTAATCCTAGTAGGGTTGCTGGGAGGCTGGAGCATATCTCAGCTGACACTGGGCAGAGGCGGGGTACCCTCTGAGCAGTTCGCCAGACCATCGCAGGGCCAACACACACACAACCATTCACACACACTCATCAATGGCCAATTTGGAGCAGTCAATTAGCCTGATGTGCAAGTCTTAGGACTGTGGGAGGAAATGGATTACCCAGAGGAACCCCTGTAAGCACAGGGAGAACATGCAAACTCTGCACAGTGACACCTGAGCCTGGGACTCAAACCCAGGACCTGCTTGCTGTAAGGTGGACATGCTATGTTTTAAACTACACCGTAATAATTTATCTAAAATTATTTGATTAAACTTGAATAAGGTGTTTACACCATAGCAGATGAATGCTTGAATGTGATTGGTCAGAAGGGGTGTATTAATTGCGCATGACAGGACAGGTAGCTCTGGGAATGTTACAGATATTAATATATTGATTTGATCAATCTAAGACATTGCTGATTTTTAAATAACAGCTGGGATTCGGCTCAGCAGGCACTTCAAATAATTTGGGAACAATGTTAAAGCGCGTAATTCTTGAAATTCTTGTAATTCTTGATGTGGTGAAGGTATTGTTTGGAAACATTTCAGAAGATTTTCCACTTACAGAAGAAGTCTCTGGCTTGGTAATGTTTTCTTTTTACTCCACTTTCTCAGGAAAATGACAGACTGTGCTTCTTGTGTGTGCTTGTGTGTGTATTGGAGGGGGTTGGCGGGTGAGGGAATAATTGTTTATTGTGGCTATAATATAATTGAGAACAGGAACTAACTCGTCTCTCTCGGATGTTCCACAGCATTAAATCAAAATATAAACCATTAAAATGTCCAACATGTTGTTAATTAATAAATTAGACATTGTAATTTTAGGTTAATTGCCGCAGTATAAGTGGAATAAAACACTCCAGACTATGCATACAAAAATAATACATGGTAGTGTGGAGGGGTGGGGCAACGTGGGGGGAAATGGGATCAATGTACCAGCAATATCACGCAAACTGGATATAAGCATGGCTAGATTTATTTTTCAGTTTTTCAAACAAACCTTGTTTTTTTATTTAATCACATTAGAAGAGAATAATTTTTCATGCATCACATCACTTCTGTGTTATACTACTTAGTCTTCAGCTTTACATTGTTTTTGAGTGTCTTCAGATTTCTTAAGCTCCCCGGAGCGTTGTAGAGACTGTACACATGTCTATATTTATCTTAAGAAGGATAAATGGAAGCACTGCTAAAAACTACAACAACAAAAAAATCTAAAAATACTATTCCATCTATTAGCTGTAAACAGAGGAATATGTTCACACAGAGTTGTGAATATTTTCAGAACAGTAGCTGGAGGTGAAAAATATTCAGATGTGGCTTCATGATGTACAAGGTAAAAACCTTCTGTGAGGTCTATAGGAAATCGTTCAAACTAAGCACAGTGGGTATTATCCAATTTTTAAAACTCTTGATCCCAGGTTTGTTGTTGTTGACTATATAATACTCACTCACTCTCATTTGCTGAACCACTTAATCCTTTATTAGGGTCCTGGGGAGGCTGTAGTCCATCTCTGCCGACACTGAATAAAGGCAGGGTACACCCTGAACAGCTCGTCAGACCATTGCATGGCCGACACACACACAAACTATTCACACTCACACCTAGCTGCAAATTGGAACAGCCAATTAGCCTAATGCACATGTCTTTGGACTGTGGGAGAAAACCAGAATACCAAGAGGAAGCGCACACAAGCACAATGAGAACATGCAAACTCCAGAGAGAAATGCCTTAAACAAGCCCGGGAGTCGAACCCAGGACCTTCGTGCTGAAATGGATGTACTAAACACCGTACCGCCGAGATAATACTATTGGGTGTAATATTAAAAAGGTCTAAAGGCATTCACATAGAACTTGCTGATACCAGCAGATTGGCTGTATGAATTTAATTGGAATTGGAAGTACCCGTTGTTAATTAATGTCTCCTCCCCTATAGCCAGTGCAAACAAGATAATAAAAGTAATAACAATGCAGATTGCACACTTGCCTCCACTGGCATAAGATGCAATGGGAATAGTAATGACATGGAGTACAAATGCAGTTATTGTTTTTATTTTATTTTATAATTACTTTGTTTACCGTAAGTAAACAATCCCTTTTTCCATTGCTTTGCTTTGGTTGGTTACTAATCAGCACCTTAGTGCAAAGTCCAACTTTAAAGTATAAAGTATTCACTTCCTAAAACTAGATGTTAAGCCAAGAGGCTTTCAGAGCCAAACAACACATAATAAACAAAACCCAATAATGTGCACTGGAGAATATTTGATTTAATCCATACTCGTTTGTTCACTTTGGGGGTTTATTTAAAGAAGTTTTATCACTTCTCCATTTCATATTCAAAGGCATACGGCAATGACGACATATCCAATACTCAAAGTTGTTTTTTCCTCACATTGCAATAAAAACTTCCCACAAATCGCATCTATTTAATACGAAATTTAATTTTGTTAAGTGTAAAAGACAAAGGGTCTTTTTCATAGGGGTTCATAAGTCAAAGGCTGCCATATGCACATGGACCCAGTCCAGTTGCTCTTGCTGTTTAGGGATGAAAGGAGCAAATTGGATCTGCTCTATCCAGATGTTGTTTAGATGCTGGGGGGAAAGTTGCAGGCACATTGTGCAGACGTTGCACAAGATGTTAGGGGAATGTTATTGGAGACTTTGGGTGTGAATGATGTATGGGAACGTTGAAATCTGAAGAATATTACACTGATAATGGAGGTGGGATCTTTCGTGGATGTTGTGATGATGTCAGTTGATTGTTTTGGGGATGTTGGTAAGATATTACAAAGGCTCTGGGGAATGTTGTTTGGAACGAAGAGACATGTTGCAGGGACCTTTGCCTGGGACAACAGACGAAGGTTCAGGGATTTAAGGTACTTGGGAGAGCATTGTAGGGCAGTTGTTAGAATGTGTAAATGTTAGGGGGTTGTTGTTGGGGTATCTGCAGGTAAGTCTTAGGGAACTCTTTTAGGGACACTGTGAGATGGAGTGAGTATGCTTTTGAAGAACGTTGTTTGCTGAAGGTGTTTAGAGAACGTTGCAGGGAAACATACCTGAAGTGCAGAGAACACAGAAGGAAAATGCTAAAGAGGTAAGCCGGTGCACTAGAATAATACTTGGAGCTTTACACAGGGCTGAATATTGGCTCAAGTGGTACAAAGCCTGTGGGATGTGTCAACATGCAGGCACATTAAAATCATTAGACTCTATTCATTATTCAATCCAACACGTCCTGACACACCAACAAACACAGGTTCTGCAACTGTCCCCCATTCATCTCCTGTGCCTGACTTTAAGAGGATGATGTAAGAGGATTTCTCTCTCTCTCTCTCTCTCTCTCTCTCTCTCTCTCTCTCTCTCTCTCTCTCTTTCTCTCTCTCTCTCTCTCTCTCTCTCTTGTACACAGACATAAACACAGAGAGAAAACAGACAACAATATTTCTCTAAGCATCAAAATGAATTTGAACCCTCTAACTAGTGGCTGTTTTATGTCACTGTTATCAGGGTTCAGGGTAGGTGTGAACCTGGCACTGTTCCAAACTTTTCCCCCACAAATGAGCAAAGTCAAGCCTCAAAAATCTGATCTGGAACCAAGGACTGTGGATGCCAGGGGCTTCTGAGTGTCATCATTTTGTCACCATGACAACATCTCTAGCAAGTCTTTTCATGACCAGCATTAAACCAGACATAAATTGAAGATGGGGAGTGTGTGGGTGTGTTGAGGATTACTATTACAGCATTAGCTAAATTGAATATTGTCACTTTAATTCAGTTAGCCAAGGAGAATTAACTAAACAAGAAACTAAAAGCTAAACAGGAGCTACATTGCTAACGCTAATGCTGGATTTAATTATAAGATTTTCAAAAGATCATAAAATATGTAGTATCCATCTCTCCATTTATTTGCTGAACCACTTAATCCTACTATGGTCACTGGGAGGCTGGAGCCTATCTCAGCCAACTCTGGGCGAGAGCAAGGTACACCCTAAACAGCTCGCCAGTCCATAACAGGGCCAACACACAAACAACTATACACACTCACACCTAGGGGCAATTTGGAATCCAATTAGTCTAATGTACATGTCTTTGGATTGTGGGAGGAAACCTGAGTGCCCAGAGGAAACCCACGCAAGCACATTGAGAACATGCAAACTCCATTCAGAAACGCCCTTGTCGAACCTGGAACTTGAACCCAGGATCTTTGTGCCACCCAAAATATGTAGCAGTTACTTGTAATTGTTGGTTCTATAGACTTGAGGGATGTTAAGATTCACCAATTCACATTAGCTGATTTAAAAGTTAATTATGTGATTGCTTCGATTAAAAAAGTATGCACTGGATGCAATTTGGGATGGAATAATGGTGCACCAATTCTAACATTTTGGAATTAGCATAATCTGATTTATCAATATAGATTATTAATAGGGGTCATATGCCTTTATTATTTACACAATGTGACCGATATCTTTATATTTGGATTGATTCCATCTCTCTAAACAGTTTTTCATCAAGCTTGATCTCTCTTCTCCACTTCTGTCAGTGGCTATTTCTCGTCAGGTCTCTCGGCCATGTCTCGCAAGATTTGGAGGCGTGTCTTGGCGAGTAACGATAAATATGCTGTGTGAGAATGGAAGACTCTGCTAGTGTGCCTTGGTCACCGTGGCTCCAGTGGGATTTTAAAATAAAAGTCCCTGCGGCTCTCTTGTTCCTGTGCTAATCACTGAGGAGGAAGACACTGAATTCACTGATCTCAGAGAAAGACTAGATTGTACATTAGGATTTAAATTGTGAAGCCATAAGGCAGCCATCTTGGTGAGACCTCCTTGCTATAAACCCTCAATACAGAGTAATATGATTAGAAACCGACACAGTTCAAAAGGTTTTTCTGCTGAATGCCAGAATGGCCTAAACGTTACCAATAATTTCAGAAATATTTAATACTTAAAATGTATTATTTAAAATTATTTAAAAAAACACAGACAAACAAAAAAGCAAACAACAACAACAAAAAAAACTTGCTCTGCATAGCTGAAATTTGGAAGAAGAAAAAAACAACAACAAAATTGTCATCTCAGATGTAATTATATTAATTTTCCCATCATTTCATACTATTTGAGTATAACCTCGAACAGTAAAGCGGTCTCGCCAAGATAGTGCCAATCCGGCTTCAATTTATTTTTGCTGCGTGCAAACACCTGGGTTGTGATATAATCTTTTCTTGAGGTCAGTGATTGAATTTCATAGCATCATATTATTTTGAATTGCATCATATCACATTGCGTTGCAGTGTGTCGAATAACACTGCATTGCAATAGAGGTGAATAGTATCATATCATGTTATTACTTCCTTCTTATGCATCTCTAATGTATTAGATTGCTTGGGAATGCGTTGAGATGTGTATCACATTGACGTCATTGATGAACATGCACATCCCTAATAGACTCTAAAGCGCTTGGACTCTGGAAAGTAATATCATTGATAAATTCTCATATGATGATGTAATGTTGCAGTTCTTACTGTGCTGGAAATACAATCTGTGACTTTATAAGAGCCACTGGTGCAGTGAATGGCAGTATATGAGTGGGCAAGGGGTAACAATGCGATACAGTCTTTGCCATCCTTGATAGCTGTCACTAAATTAGCATTTACCAATAGTAGCTTCAAGAAATATACAGTATGTTCTTACTTACAATTCCTAAATGTAGTTAAACATGACATTGAAAATACTTTACAGTCATGTCACAATACACACTGATTGGCAGCCACGTTGTCATGGCAACACTCTAGCAAGGAGCTCATAGTTCTAGAAAAGACAGTAATAGAGCATTTCCGCCACTTTTTTTTTCTTTCAAAAATGTAGTGTATTTTGTACATATTTTTGGAGGCACAGTGCTTACAGCAAGCAAAGAAAATAAGATAAATATGCAGTTTTCCTGATTTCTGGTTTGCCATTTCCAGCTGCTTTAAATAGCTACTCTGATTAGAATGGCACTGCATTGCAAGCACGTCAGGTTTAAAATGAGCTCCGCTATCCTTGCATTTAGCATCTCCTGTCATTCTGACGGCACGGTGGTAGCTGCAGGCTAATTAACCAGAGACCTACCTTTCACAGCAATAGGTCTTGAAGTTTAGGGTGACTGCAGAGGATTACCATTATCTCGTTGCATTTCAGCCATTCTACACAGTCATGCTGTTTTAGCAGCATTTAATAACCATGAACAACTGCTCACTATTAGGCATGTAACTGCAGACGAATACATTATTCGAGTTGAACAGATTCAGCAAAAGAGACACAAATACTGATGGAAATATTAGGTGCTGACAGGAAGGTTTACGGGGCAATTTGCTGAGACTAAAGGTGT
>JBCNYH010000005.1:17995416-17998529 GCA_039654325.1 Tandanus tandanus
TCAGATTTGCACACTTGCTCATTTTTCGTGCTTCCAGCAAACCCAGGCGAATGTGTGAATCAATTAAAAATGTAAAAACAAGCCATAAAAAAATATGATTTCAATTTGTTTTCCTTATGTTCCCTTGCAATATGTACTAAAATAATTATTCGCCTCAGGCTCGGTGGATATAGTTCCATCAGTATTATCTACCTCGTCTTTGGCGAATAATTTTGATTTATCCTATGTAATAGACACATACTGTATGGTGCAAAAATGTAGGAAATGCAGATAATACTCCCAAAGCCAAGCCTACATTTACATGCTAGTTACCAATTAGGAGATGATTATTGTGTTCAAAACTAACAACTGCATGAAATATGTATGCAAAAGCTGTATGTTTTAGTGGATCCCCTGAGTGAAGCTTCCCGTGCCCCCACGGGAAATCCAATAAGACTGCTGTGTCACATAAAAAAAAGAAAACAAAAATGTATTATTGATAATGAAACTGAAACCCAAAATTAGAGGCTCATACACCACCACTCAGACTCACACAGAATAAAAAAACATATATAACTCAGGTAGGCAGGCACACTTTCATCAAGCAAAAAAACCTCCAAAACAGGAGCATGGAACAGGAACTTGTTAAATGGATAATTAAACCAACTAGACAGGCGATACATATAAATGTGGAAATCAGCTTGTGAACGGCGTCGAAAAGAAAACCCAGTATTAACCTTTCCTGCTTTTGCTCCAGAGCGTAGTCAGGTAACGCAGGGGAGATTTGTTTATTTATTTCTGCCCTTAAAGGACATCTATCAATAGAGATATCTACCGGAAGCTCTGCCTCTATATATTACACTTCATTGAAAAATATTAATTGGCCCTGCGATGGTCTGGCGAGCTGGCTGGGATGGGCTCCATGCCCCCCGTGTCTCTAATAAAAGACAAGACGGTTCAGAAGGGCAATGAAAAATCATGAACCACAGCTGTACTTCATGCAGTCATAGTTTTAATTAATGCAATGTGTTTTTAAAATATCGTAATTGGGTTAGTGAGACATTCAGCAATGGTACAGTATTTGCAGAATATTATCGCAACTTGCAGAGTTTTGATTTAAATTTACGTTTAGTTGACTTTTCGAATGGGGATGTCTTTTATAATATGTAGCCTGTTGCCCTTGAGTTTTCAAAGTACTATTCACTGTTCCTTCGGTGATCAGGACAAAAATACTGATAAATAAATAAAGCGAGACTACCTTGAACAACAAAAGGAACTGTGTGATGCAGAAGGTAACACGTCATTCACTTGCTAAACTAAAAAGAGCTGCACAACTCAGGGCTGACCAGGGCCTTCCTGTCTGGAGTCCTGTCCTGTCTTCGCTGTGTGTGTTTCCTCTATGTGCTTCTTTTTCCACCGACACCCCTGAGACATCAACATTCGGTCAGCTGACTCCTCTAAATGACCCATGAGTGTGAATGTGAATGCGAATGGTTATTCATCTGCGTGTTAGCCCGGCAAGTGGACAGGTGACCTTTTCATCTTCACCTAAGGCCCCTTTCTCAAACAACCTGCGATTTTTTTTTTACTGTAAGTGAAGATTTTCCAATTATACTCTTAGAAGACTAAATTATTCTGACCAATCAGATTCCATTATTCAGCAGCACAGTGGTTCTAAAGTTGTACATGATTAATGTAAAATCAGAATCTCGTGCGGCACGATGGTGTAGCGTGCTTGCGTGGGTTTCCTCCGGGTACTCCGGTTTCCTCCGACAATCCACAAACGTGCACATTAGGCCAATTGGCTGTTCCAAATTGACCCTAGGTGTGAGTGTGAATGGATGTGTGTGTTGTCCTGCGACGACCTGGCACTCTGTACAGGGTGTACCCTGCCTTCACCCAGTGTCGGCTAAGATATGCTCCAGCCTCCCCACGACACTAGTAGGATTCGGCTTGTGCAAATGAGTGAGTGAGTGAGAAAATCAGCATCTCTATGAGTAAAAAGGAAAATCTAAAACGAATCCGAAGCTTTCAACTTGAAGATGCATTCTTGTTTACGTTTCCTATTTAGACTCATCTGGGAGACAAACCTAGTGGATTATGCAATAAAACAAATAGTGTAGCACTACAGCTAATGCTCACTTTGTCTGTGGCAACATATTATTCTAGAGACGGATATTCCAATGTGGGTTGCTTGGTGGTGTAGTGGTTAGCACGTCCACCTCAGAGCAAGAAGGTCCTAGGTTCGAGTCCCGGCCTCGGTGAGGGTGTTTCTGTGTGTGGTTTGCATGTTCTCGCTGTGCTTGCTTGGGCTTCCTCCGGGTACTCTGGTTTCCTCCTCCAGTCCAAAGACATGCACATTAGGCTAATTGGCTGTTCCAAATAGTGTGAATGGTTGTGTGTGTGTTGGCGAGCTGGTCAGGGTAACCCCACCTTCACTCAGAGTCGACAGAAATAGGCTCCGGTCGCTGCACATTCCTAGTAGGACTAAGCGGTTCGATGAATGAATGAATAAAAAAATGTTTATGCATAAGCCTAAGAAACTTCTGATCGTTTGTTCGACAGAGAATTACAGTACATCTAAGAATCTATTTTTCCCACCTCTCTCTCTCTCTCTCTCTCTCTCTCTCTCTCTCTCTCCCCCCATGGATGTTATATCAGCATCCAGTCGAAGAAGAGAAGCTGTATGTGTATGTATATTTATGTGTGTGTCATATTTGTGATGTATACATCCATAATTCATGCATTATTTAATCCGATTTTCTCATAACTCTCCAGTCAGACGACACATAGGTCTAGTCTGTCCTTTCTCTGTCATATTCATTTGTTCTTGCTCTCCCTGAACTGATACCGTGCCATTATGAAAAGCCAGCACCTCATCTCGTCCTCCCTCTTTTTATTCTCTCCCCATGCCGTCCTTGAACTGGCTTTTCTACTCTTCTCCTCGCTGCAGAATACGGAGCGTCAATGCTCGTCTCATCCTGCACTTCTAAACAGCTGTAGATTGGGGGGTAATAAGTAAATAAATGGAGAAAAAAATAAGAGAAAATGAGAAAGAAATAACAAGGAGGAACAACACAGAGTGAGAGAAGGATGGAGAGAGCCATACAAAAAGAGGGAGAGAGAAGGAGATC
>JBCNYH010000005.1:18023458-18046569 GCA_039654325.1 Tandanus tandanus
TCAAGGGCACTTCAGCCATGAATGTGGAGGAAGGGTAGGTGCAGCTCACTCCCCCACCGCCACACATTTTTCCTGCTTGTTCAGAAATCGAACCAGCAACCTTATGGTCCCAAAGCCAAAGGCTACGGCTGTCCCCAGGTGGGTTTTGGAGGTGTATATAGACCCAGATTGCCCGTAACATTAAAAACATTATGACCACCAATGGTGAAGTGAATAACATTGATTATTTGCTAAAGAGGTGGGATGTATTAGGCAGAACGGGAGCAGCCAGTTCTTGAAATTGGTATGTTGGAAAAAGGAAAAGTGAGCAAGTGTGAGGATGTGAGTGACTTTGCCAATGTCCACATTGTGATGGCTAATCTCCAAAACAGCCGGGCTTGTGGGGTGTTCCTGGTACGCAGTGGTAAGTACACCTACCAAAAGTGGTCCAAGAAGAACAGTCAATGAACTAGCAAAAGTATCATGGGTGCCCAAGGCCCAGAGATGTGCATGGGCAGTAAGCGAGGGATAGTTTGTGTCTTGTGATTCCACAGCTCCGATAGCACAAACTGCTGAAACTATCAATGCTGGAGATGATAGAAAGGTTGTAGAACACACAGTGCATTGCAGCTTGCTGTGTATGGGCCTGCCTAGCTGCAGACCAGTCAGGTGGTGGTAATGTTATGGCTGATCAGTGTATATAGATATATTTATATATAGAGTATATTATTACCTTTGACAGAATTGGAAAAAGAACACATAAATTATGTAAGATTATAAAAGATGTTAGCAAGTGACTGAGGCTTGCATTCCTGCAATACAGCGACTCAATAAAAAAAAGATTAGCAGATCACAATAATACGTTTTAACACACTGGTACAAATAAAGCCGTCACCCTTCCACTGTGCTGCGCTGCATAAAGAACAGTAGCTCGTTAAAATCTCCTAGCACACTATAAAATTCTGCAAAAGCTTCCGCCGATAAATGTTAGCGCAGTATCGGCACTCTAATGCACGTTATGATACTACAGCTCTAAAACACTGAAGCATACTAGCTAGGATGCTAGCTGACTATTACACTAGGGGACTAAAACATAAACTATGCTCCGCAGCACACTAGAAACACTTTAAAGCCAAACACATATTAGCATACTAGCATTAAAGTGCATTTTTAAGTCAAACACTGTGTTGGAGACTAGCACAGCAGGATGCTAACACATAGTTAGCATGATACCGCATTGGATTGATCAGAAAGTGTTGATTAAGTTTCTGTAACAGCAGTTCTGACTGTAGTGCCGGCTGTATTTGAATTCATGGTTTTCTATATTATGCTAATATTATACTCTCATTCACAGTAACTCGTATGGTGAATGCTATAAAGTACATAATCTATAAGTAAAAATAAAAGGGATAAAGCACACTGTTGTTTAGTCAAGGAATATATCTTATAGCTGCCTGCTAGTTTATATTTTCCTATAACAGCACATTATTTCATCCCTTACTTACTTATAGCACTACAGCCTTTGCCTAAGATGCTAGCATACTAGATTCCTAGCATTGATCCGTAAAGAACATGATATAAAAGAAGCGCTTAAGATTCATTTCTGGGTGAACAAACCAAGTTAATGTTAAAGAAACACGTTTAAAAAGCAGCTCAAGTAAAGATTTTAAAGGATCTGATATAATGGACCACTATTTTTGTGATCACAGTGCACATAGAAAAACCAAGGCATAAAATCACAGCATAGCAGAGTGTGGGTGTAATAATATTGTAATGAGCTTGATTGATTGACAGCCTGTCTGAGACTGCCAGCCTGCTGAGCGGATTGTTCTGCTTAACATTCACCAGACAGTATTACAGTAGGTCATGGTTTTGATTTTACTCGATTATTTATCTTTTGCTTTCTAGTTTAGTTTTTGCATTTTAGGTTATTTATTTATTTATCTATTTATTTATTTATTTTATTTTATTTTAAGGAACTTATTAGCGGTTAAAGCTAGGGTGGGCAACACTGGAGAAACCAGCAAGAGTAAGCTACCACACCATTTATTTAGGCCTTGCTCCAAAGCCACTCCTCCAAAACATGGGAGCGTTCACTGCCTGATTATTGCAGGATGCAACATGTCTGAAATATATCTGCCTAGCCTTGTCGCAGACTCTGGTAATATCAATGGGTGCATAGACCGTGCACAGGTAAGCAGGCAGACAGGTAGGCCATGGAAATAATTTCATCCAGACTGAATGTAATGATTGGACAGAGTTTTAACAACCATGTAACTGCTATAGATTCATTTATTTAATCGTTTGATTATTTGTTTGCTTTTAAATTTAAAACCATTTGATTCATTTATTGGTGATGGGATGTAAACATAGTTTCAGTTTTGAATTTTGCAGTTGAAGATCTGTTCTGTAAAATGACTAATAAATGCATTAGTAGTTGCTTATTAAGCCTTGATTAATTAATTATCTAATTTTACCCTTATTTAATGTAAAAGTAGATGTTGCATGCATAAAAGAGGGCACCGAAATACTTATTACATTATTAAAATAGCAATTTTAGATCAGTGGTGGATCTGGTGGTTAAGGCTCTGACTTACGGATCCAAAGGTCAGGGGTTCAAGTCCCAGTACCACCAAGCTGCCACTGTCGGGCCCTTGAGTAAGGCTCTTAACCCTAAAGTGCTCAGTTGTATAAAAAATGTCACTCTGCATAAGGGCGTCTGCCAAATTATGTAAATGAACTAATCAACATTAAATTTTGATTTAAAGAATTAATTCTGAAATGTACACTATGGGAATACTGGTGAAATGATACGGGACATGTATTGTCGCATCAGTGCCTCCATAAGTCTGTAGAAGTCAGTTAAAGCCACCAGAACCTTCAGATATAGCATGTTGCTAATTTTACACTAATAAGATTAGTGTAGTGAATTTGTAATGATTAATTCATGCTGTTTGTATAATGAAGTCGATTAATAATTTATCTCAACTAGTACTGCATTTATTAGTCATTTTCATATCCCCAATTACAAACTAATATGACTGTTTATGAATAAAGTCAAATTCATAGTGAGTAAACCATTTACAGTGTCTAATTTGGATTTATTAAACAAGAAACACATTTCAATTAATGTTTTGCTTAAAATAAAGCAATACCACCAGTTTTTTACTCACTATGTTACGTTTTAGTCATTATTTTTTTTACGTGCAAATTTATCTTTTGCTCAGTTTAATTTTTACTTGCTGGCATGAAGAAATTTTATACACCCAGTAACGTTTCAGCTTTATAAAAACATTATATCATACTCACACTTTTTTATAAGGAGTACTTAAGTGTCTAGAAAGTTACCAGTGTTCCCTGCAGTGCCAAATTTTACCCATTTTTAATGAGTGGTATTTTTAAGCCCTGAACGTCAGCCTTGTTATTGGTGAGGGAAAAGTTTCCATGAGCTTAACTGCCTGAAAGGCAGAAAGCTCTGTAGAAGAATATGTAAATGTAGGAAAGTCACCCTTGTGCTGCAGCTTGTGACCAGCATCAGTGACATTAGAAAGAAACCACCGATTTTGCTTCCCTGGGTTTTTAATTTAGTCTACGATTAAGTGAGTGAACAATCAGTGCCGTCTCAAAGGATAGGCGAAATGAGCAGTCGACGCCCTGAACTGACTATCGGCTACAAATTCTAAGATTCTATAGCAAGAAAATGATGTTGAGATATTATTAGCCAAGCAGCGGCAGAGCACATACAGCAAAAAGGTTTTCAGATTTGAGTCCCGGGGTCGGCAAGGACAATTCTGTGTGGAGTTTGCATGTTTTTTCTGGGAAGGCTGGTTTCCTCCTACAGTCTAAAGACTCACATTAGGCTAATTGGCTGATCCAAATTGCCCCTAGGTGTGAGCATGAACAGTTGTGTGTGTGTGTGTGTTGGCCCTGCAATAGTCAGGTGATCTTTCACCCAGAATCAGATAAGATAGTCTCCAGCCTTCCTGCGACCCTAGTAGGATCAAGCGATTCTCCAAATGAATGAATAAATTAATTAATATTTAATTATAAGTCTCAATGGAACTTCAGTTTTTCATATGACAACATCCTTCAGTTTGCCAGTGAGAAGTTCGGACAGGTTCCGTGGGCGGCATATTTATCTTAATTGTGGATGGAAATATATTTTGCCCCAGGCAGAATGCCCAACTAAACAAACAACAACAACAAAACTTGGTCAATCTGTTAGAATATGTATGAGAAGCGATTGTATTATTTATAATAGAGCAGGGGTTTATGCTATAAAGAAATAATCAATAATCCCCTTTTGGCCGCATTGTTGCATGTGAAGTTGTGTAGATTCTAGTTGTGTACCATAATTTAATATTAGGTGGCGCGGAGGCATAGTGGTCAGCACGTCCGCCTCACAACAAGAAGGTCCTGGGTTCAAGTTCCAGGTTCTGTGTGGAGTTTACATGTTCTCGCTCTTCTTGTGTGGATTTCCTCCGGGTACTCCGGTTCCCTCCCACAGTCCAAATACATGCACATTAGGCTACTTGGCTGTTCCAAATTGCCCTTGGGTGTGCGTGTGAGTGTGAAAGCCTGACAAGCTGTTTAGAGTGTACCCTGCCTTTACCCAGTGTCGGTTGAGACAGGCTCCAGCCTCCCCGTGACAGTAAGATTAAGCGTTTCGGCAAATGAGTAAGTGATGAGTGGACTTTTTGGGATTTTAAATTCAGAAATATGTGAAACATGCGTGATGTCTGTAGAATGTCTATAGGTGTCTATTAGTCCATGGAAATTAGTCCTGATATAAAAGACAGCTTAACTCTTTTCCCCTTATAGCAGAGCCACGCTTACCCCTCAGTGACGATATTTGATGCTTGTGTGCATTTCCTCAGTGCCTACATAGTACTTGAAGTTAGTCATACTGACTCTCATACCTGAAGCAACCATCTTGTCAAAGGAACACCAAACATGAAGGCAGAACATACACTTTAGTTTACATGGAATGCATGAAAATAATACCAATGATGTTCTTTTCTATTTGTAATATAAAATAAATCCTTTCTAACAAGACTTGCCTGTTTTTTGACCTGTCACTATTCTTGTTAGATAGGAAAATCTTTGGTTGCTATTGGTCGGCAGGAAAGTATATCCCTCCTGGCCACAGACATTTATCAGAAATTCATAGTGGATCCAAATTATTATTGCTGTAAGGTTATAAGTGATAGGCAGTTGATTTCAGGAGATGTCTCTTCAATTGGCTTGAGGGCTTCCTACAGGGACACATGAGGATATAGGCGTCGAATGCCATCATTGAGGTGGGAGAGAGTTTATTTCCTATGGTGTCATTCACTCACTCATTCACTCAATCATTTGCCAAAACGCTTAATCCTATTAGGGTTGTGCTGCCGATACTGGGCGAAGGCAGGGTACACCCTGAACAGCTCACCAGACCATCACAGGGCCAACACACACACACCCAAGCGCGGAACTCAAAGCCAGGACGTTCTTGCTGTGAGGCAGACATGCTAACCATTATGCCACTGTGCAGCCCGGTGTCATTCATACTCTGGTTATTTTCTAGTTTATTTGTATGCACATACCATACACAAACCACATACCTTCATCCTAATCCCTGCAGCAACAACAACACCGCCTTGGACCCTTGCACCCAAGTGTGTGCTTATGCAAATTTGTTCATTTGTGCTGATTTACATTTGAAGCAAGTAATGAATCCAGAGAAATGAATTGAATGAAGTTCAGAAATTGATTTGCCTAGTTGGCAAAAAAAGAAAAAAAAAATCCTATTAAAAAATTCTTATCACAAACCCATAGAATGCTAAAGAACCGTGACTCCCGAATTCAATTTGTAGCCGTCTCTCTCCTTTGAACCCAAAGTTGTTTGAAAGAAAGAAAGGCTAAAGCATCATGATTAAGAGATGCTGAGAGAGGGAAGAACCGAGGAAAGATGAGCAAAGATGTGTGTAATTTGCTTGGGTGCTGCATGACTGTCGGAATCGCCCCACTTAATGACAGTGACAGATTAATCACATTCGAGACTGATGCAGCGTTTGAGGACACTGCAGTTACATCCCGAGAGCAGAAACCATACAGGCCATTAAAGTGTAGTATCCTTATCATGAGTGAACGTTTATCGCAATTTGCAATTTGAGAAAAGGAAAAGTACTGCTCCAGAATGAAAATGGGTCATGCTAGTAGCTCTCGAGAGGAGATCGGCTGGTAACCTAGTTGTAAGGGAACCCCTCTATCGGAGAGTTCTACATAGAACTTTTAAAGGACTTTCAGCCTCAGTGGGACCAAAGAAACTTTTATATACTCTTTTTTTGTTTTTTTTTTAATACTTAGATGAGGATTGACTGATTGATGAATATGATGATTCTGTGACAGTTTAAGTAATTTACATTCTGTTTTATCTGGTTAGTATTTGAAAAAAAAAAAATCAGAGATAGAAAATACGGACTGAAAAGAACCTATGCTGTCAGTTCTTTGATGCGGTATATATAGAATTTAAAAACAAATTAGTAAACTGATTAATGCAATGATTGATGAAAGAAAATGTAGCATGCATTGAAATATGCATCTAATAATAAATCTTGTATATTAGCTTAGTGCATGAACACTGTGTCTTAATGTCAAAAGTGTCTTAATTATGAGCTTTACATTAATCACTGCAAATTTGGTTTAACAGTATGGCTTCCGCTCACATTATTTACCATCTTCAAAGTAACACTCTACATCCTATATTTTTTTTTTGCATGTGATATTTATTTTTTTAATATCGCGTTTCGACAGCTGCTCCTGCACACGAGTTAATGAAGCCTCAAGATATTAAATCAAGGTCGTGAAATCGTAATATGCGTGCAGGATATAGGCTATTTTATTATGCTTTTAATTCGTTATTCTGAGTTGTCGAGTTACGGGTCAGTGGGGCAACAGCATTGGAACTGAGAACTTTTTGTGTCAAGACTTCACAAATTGCACCATATTGCACCAAGTGGGTGTTCCTTGTCTAATTCCTCTATCTATATATAATTTCCGGGGGTTTTTTTTGGGGGGGTGTGTTCTGTTTTTTTTGTTTCTCTGAAGCTGGCGGTAATTTCGCTGTGGGTTGGCGGGATCAGGAATCTGCGCTGTCTGGTTCTTAATGCATTAAGGATTAATATTTAATCTTCAATTTGGTGAGGAGGGACATTGATTCAAATGAATTCCATGGCAACAGGTTTTGATGTGCAGAACAGGCTTTTTCATGTACCAACAGGGGTTTGGTTAGCAAATGCTGGACAGGGAGAGAGAGGAAGGAAAACAGGAACGAGGGAGAAATAGAGAGTTAGTAACTTTTAACGGTTTACTGTTTCAAAGCTCCTTAAGCTGAACCTTGGCTGTCAGGTGTAGTATTTTCATGTTGAGTGTGTTTGTTGTTTCATAATTTCGAGGAATGTCTTTGAGAGCAGTAATAGCTCTCTGTTGTATAGTAGAATAAAACCACACTTTGGATGGTTAGCAGTTGTACTTTTTTAAGAGGTTCTACTAGTTAACATTTTTTTTGGTAAAGAAAATCTCTCGGTTGTATAATATGAATCTTTTGTAGTTTTCCCCAGAGAAAGAAACTGAAAAAGCTTTTAGAGTGCTTCAAAGAAAATGTTTGTTTGAACTTGAATCTTTGTTACCTCCAACAATAAGGTTATATTTTACTTTCGGTTTGTGTATGTTTGTTTGTCAGCAGGACTGCACCAAAAGGTAACGTGTAATGTGCTATGTGTACATAATGTGTACATTCTGATGAAATTTTTACCTGAGGTGGAGTCTTATACAAGGAAGACTGTAAAATTTAGGAGACAATCCTGATTAAATTCTGGATACAGGAATTTTTAAAGATTCTTTAACATGTATGAGATAGGATGACTTTCTGAGGGAAGTTTTTTAATTACGTAAACCCCAGCAGGGAGTACTATGAACTTTTTGTTTTTTTGTTTTTTTTGCAAAAAAGTTATATGCGGATTTTCCTGAAATTTCTACCAAAGGTGCGGCTTTGGACAAGGAAGACTCCATTAGATTTTGGAAATGATCTGGATCAAATTCGGGATTTGGGATTTTTTTTAAAGAATTCTATAACGTTGGAAGATTGATTTGATTCATATGGGGGACTGTTTGACTTGGCGGAGGTTTGCGCTCTTCGAGTGCTCTTGTTTCATTTTTGTTTGAACAGAGCATTGTTTGAACACAAAATAATATATACAACTGTGTTATATTTAATTATGAGTCTATATGTGCGATATTCGTGGAATGAGTCTCCAGTATCAGTAATTCATAAGAGTCTGCAAGTTTTCTGACAGCCAGAGAAACTTTATGATTACCATCTTGTTAGTAACATGACAAGCTGAAGGAATTATTGTTTATCGGTACTGTAATGGAAGTAATACAAGTTACTTACTTGAATCAAACACTTTCCTGTTATTGAAAAATCACTATTTTTAGGAGGTAAGAGTAACTAACCCTGCTTCATATCGGGCTCCTCCATCCTTGATGATTGTCCTATCACAAACAGCATGCCTCATCATGTTTCATCTTTCACATATTAAACAGATTAGTATTCTAATTAGATTATATTTAATGGCTTTGTTCGACCTATTTAGGGGAATTTCAAGACACCTTTAACTCTACTGTTTAGCACTGCAGAATGTTAGCACATCTCACAAAAATTACATTCTTGCAGTCATGCGTCACAGTCAGGCTTCATTAACTTGAATTATGCAACGACTGCATGACAACCAAATAACCTTGTTAGGCAGAAAATTAAAAGAAATGAAGAGATGGACAGACGGATGGGCAGATGGAAGGATAGATGATTCATCTGAGAATGACCATTAACTTTCTCCACTAGGTTTGTTTCCTTTTCTTTTCCCCACCCACCATGTCTTTCTTATTCTCATCCTTTATTTTTGTACATCACCCCCTGTGTATTGATCAGCCTGCATCTCTTTATTCTCTATTGCAATGCTCATACAGTATATAAAACATCGTTATTTATGGACGTGCATCAGCAGATAGCACCCTACTTGGCTTTATCTTCATCTCACCGTTGAATATGGTCACATCTTCCCATGCGCCACTGTTCCTTGTCCGATAAACCATTATTTTTATTTCATACACTCACGCGTGACACCTGGCAGCACCAGATATGGTTTTATTGAAATGTGGTGAATTTTATGAGGGAGCGATAACCGAGCTGTGGATATGATCTGCCTCTCCTGCTCAGGCCTGTCCCAGCGTCCCTGGATGTAAATTGATATAGTCCCAAGCTGCCCTCACACTGACTGGAATATTGGAGGAGTGTGGCGTGATGGGGGCTCTCAGGCGACAGGCCGTCTGGACAGCCTCATTTCGGCATGGCCCCTAGTGATCCATGCATATGTCTCACACACAAATGTTAAGGGACCACACATAAATGCATTTAATGGTCAAGCACTCCTGCATCCACACGCAAAAAATACGTATGTGAGAGAGCATAGAAAGAATACACGTGTTTTCTTCCAACTAGTCAAACACTTAATCACCCACTCATTCTAACCCATTTGCTAAACAAGAATCGCAAATAAAGAAAACATTTAGAAAAAATATAAAGTAAAAAATAAAAACGATATAAATAAAAGAAATTAAAATATAAGCTAGAAGAAGTTGTAAATATATATATACACAGTAGGATAAGTACAAAATACTGAAGTGGCTGTAGTGCAGAGGTAGTGGTGTGTGCATGTACAGTGTGTACAGTGAGTGTGCAAAATGTTGTGTGCTAATAGCCTGGCATTTCAGCAGTTCAGTAGCCTGATGGCTTGTGGGTAGAAAATGTCCCTGAGTGTGCTGGTGCTAGTCCGGATGCCCCTGTATCATCTGCCCGACGGCAGGAGCGTGAAGAGTGTGTGGCAGGGGTGGCTGGGATCAGAGAGGATCCGCTGGTCTTTTTCCTACAGCGCTGTGTGGACAGGTCCTGGATGGCAGGCAGTTCAGTCCTGGTGATGTGCTGTGCCACGGTGAAAGCAGCCTCCGGGTGCAGCGCTTCCTGCCGGTCGCACAACCATTTGCGTTCACACCTACGGGCAATTTGAAACTGACAATTAGCCAAATATGCATGTTCTTGGACTGTCGGAGGAGACTGGAGTACCTGGAGGAAACACACGCAAGCATAGGGAGAATATGCAAACTCCAAACAGAAACACTCTCACAGAGCCTGGAACTCGAACCTGAACGGAGCTTCTTGCTTTAACACGGACGTGCTAACCACTACGCTGCCCTACTTAATCAAATTAGCATTAAAGATTTAGATGTAGAAGCTCATACACAGCAACCTTACAAACACAACTGTTGTGCACAGTATGTTCCATTATTATCAGAAAATCCAGGGATAGTTGTAGTATGACTGTAGGCCACAGGTGCCAAACTCCTGGCCCGCCAACTCATTTTATGTGGCTCACAAGACCTTTTAAAGCATATGATTATCGTACATTCTTTGCATCGACCATTACCATGAAACCTAATTCACCATCCTTCCACTAGGTGGCAGCATAAACAGCTAGTCATTCATGACTCAAGAAAGATTGCATGCTAGCTTGTCGCTGTTAAGCGTTGTCAGAAAATGGAAGTGAATCAAGGAAAAAAATGCCTAAACTAATCATTTTGCCAAAATAGATTTCATGGTTGCCCTTTTAGAATAGATGTTCAGTGATTATTTGGCCCTTGCTCACCTTTAAATTCAGTGAAAATGAGTTTGACACCCCTGCAGTTGCTTATTCAAAACATTGTATTGGAATATTATTAATTCTTCAGTCCTGATTTAAATTACGTTCTAAATTTGGATACTTTGTTCCTGGGACTAGCTTTTTGTTATTCACTTCTAAAGGTCTAAAGGTATGTTTCCAACATAAAATCAATAAGAAAGCAATAACGTATATTTGTTTTTGGGGGGGGTTTGTTACAGTATTGATTTACTACTGGAAAAGTATACAAAGTGACATCGTGACAACTTTCTTTTTTATGTCTTGCTGCAATACCGTTATTTTTAGAATGGAACTGTCAGTGAAGCTGTTTATGATATTGAATGGGAGGGCTAAAACACTTCACTACCTCCTATCTGATACCTATCAGTATCAGCTTTACTATTATGTATCCATTATGGACTTGCAGCTTGAGTCTCACAGGCATAAAACTACATACAGAAACATTTGCGGAAAGGCAGGCAGCACTAATTTTCTTTGAAGGAAAGTGTTTTAAGGTCTGTAATTATGTCACGTCTTTTCTGAGCTGCAAGCATGGTAAATAGAGAAGCTGTTGCTTGTCACTAGACAGCTCTTTCACTCCAGTGGAACAAAGCATACAGTATACTTGTGCACTCACTGAGTATGATTTGGTTTTGGTAGGTCTACCATCTTGTAGTTTGTAATCATATGAAAAAAAATCAGTAAGTGAGAAAGTAACCCACCTTTAGGTTTAATGTACTTTATTTATAAAGACATTTTTATGTAGTTTTACCAAGTGCATCATTAGAAATGATTGTTAATATTTGTAGTATGTGGCATGAAGCTATATGGGGAGCTAGAGTGAAATCGGTCCCAGCCTCTGTACCACATAATTCTATATAGTAGCAGAGCACCATACTTAAGAAACCATCAAGTTTGCATAGCTTTAACTTCCGTCTGTCCGGTGTCCGTGTGCATTGCGATGCTGACTGGCTGTTATGTATGGCAATTCTGATTGGCTGTTTGCTCTTTGGCAAGAACCTGACATGTGCTGACATCCAGGGATGTATACTATGACTTTTAACTATTAAACGTTTAATTTTTTTTAAACTGATACAACATCTTACCGACGATTTTTAAATTTTTATTTTATTATTTATTTATTTGTTTGTTTGTTTTATTTATTTATTTTTGAGAAAATGGCCTTAACATTTAAAACATTTACAGAATAATGAATTAATTATAAATGGAAAAGAAACAGCCAACAAACATTTAATGGGGAGCGCCGCTGTTTCTCAATACCTAAATCTGTATATTTTTACACTGGAGGGATCTGGTGTCAAACTCTTTGTCACCTTCTTGTTGTTGGTGGTGGTGTTGATGTTGTTGTTGTTGTTGTTGTTGTTGTGAACCATTGGCACTAAATTCCTACTCCTCCATTATTCGCGGTCAGAACAACATGAAACTTGTCAAACTTGTTCTTATGGACAATAGCAATAATAATTCCATGGAGCCTTTGGATTTTCGAACTGGAAACAGAATTATGGTGTCATAACTGAAAAAATTCAAAGTAAACCTGCTCTATGAGACGTGGACAGAATTGAAAGAAATTTGGCAACATTTCTGCAGGGTCGGGCTTTTCACTTTACCTCGATGTAGAATCATAATGTCACAGTCCTAAAATTTCAAAGTCCTACTCCTCCGTTATTACTGACCGGAATCACATGAAATGTTGCAGACTTATAGTAGATGGCCTGATGAACAATTCTGTACAGTTTTGCTTCTGCGGAATTTTAATTTTCAAAACAGAATCATTGCCAATCCCAGCTATGTAGCTGGATCCGAATGTGTCACAGATATACCTCCGGTGTGTAGCTCAATTGAGCTAGTTCTTACAACCATTGGTGGCACAGTATTAAAAAATGCTATTAATCCTAATTGTTAGGATCCTATTTCCTAAAACAAAAGATATCTGTTTATAGCAAATAAAATGATAAGAATTCCTAAAGTATAGTTTTCTTTAAAATAATAGTGGGAAGGCTTAGCTACACAAACTTTATTTATACCAAGCCGCCTTTATAGTTCACATAATTATATATTTTACACAGCATTTAATGTTTTTTGTCCAAGATTTACACCAGTAACATGTCTATGTATGTCAACAAAATTAAATGATATCTATTTAAGCTATGTTATATTTTAACTGGTAATTGTGTTGAGTGTGGAAGCATGGAAACAAGTTTGGTACCATTAAATTTTTTTCTCTTGTCTCCAGCACTTGCTTAATCATTACACTCACACTTCTAATCCCACACATGTTAATCTGTCAGTCATTCTCTCGTTACCTCTCTATAAAATCTTTTCACCTGTATATCACAGAATTGTCCCAAATTCTCCAACAGATTCATTTTACCAGCTGTTTAGTGTCAAACACACCCTTATCGCCTACCCTAAAACAACTTTCCCAGAAAAAATATTGGCTCTCAAACATGTGAAAACACAAACTGTCAACAAACAGTCAACAAACTGAGGTTGTATCCGGGAGAAAGTGAAGAATGGTCATGTTGGAAAGTGTTTGTGAAAGGGATGCAAGTGCTCCGCACAGCCATTTGGAATATGCAGTAAATCCACAGCCATTTGTTACTCACAAAAATGACATTGCTGCATTTTAATCAAATTTAAATCATTGCTGCATTAGCATCAGATTGTGTCCTGTTCAACTCAGCATCTTAATCACTCAGATGGGAAAGATGTCATAATGATTCTTTGGCCCAAAGGGTTCTTAGACTGCACTATGACACTTGTCTACCTCTTCAGTAGACTTGTGGACGCATAATTCTTTTAGATCTGTTTGGAAATGTAATTGAATTAGCCTATGCAATATGTGGCACTGGAGAGTCAGAAGGATCTTTAGTACTTCAGGTATTAATTCAATCTTATGTCTCTCTTTTTTCTCAGGCTGGCTGCCTTAGCCCTACCTTGGCTAAGCATTAAACTCCTTTGCTAAACTGCGAGAGACTGACAGTCTGGGCACCTGTAAAGTAGCTAACAGAAGACAAGGAGACAACATCAAGAAAACAAGAAAAAGGAAAGGTTACACATTGGAATCATGGCTTCTGAAGCCATGGCTGAGCCTCGTGATTGGTTCTTTCTTCTACTGCTGTGCCTCACACTGCTGGCTGAAGTGCTGCAGTGTGCTGCCTCACAGAGAATGAATGCAGGGCTGAATGTAGTATGTCCTTCTGTGTGCCGTTGTGATGAAGATTTTATATACTGCAATGACCGTGGTCTGAGTGCTATTCCACCACTTCCCCCATCTGCCTCCATTCTTTACCTTCAAAACAATCAGATAGATAACGCAGGGCTTCCCACATCCTTGGAGTTTCTCACTACTGTGGAGGTTATATATCTCTATGATAATGAGCTGGATGACTTTCCCATGCACCTACCACCATCATTACGCGAACTTCATCTCCAAGACAACAACATCCGTGTGTTACCAAGGGCTGCATTAGCAAGGCTGCCTCTCTTGGAGAAGTTGCATTTGGATGACAACTCAGTGTCCACAGTTAGTATAGAAGATCAGGCTTTTGCAGACAATCCTCGTCTTCGTCTGCTCTTCCTTTCCAGAAACCACCTTTCCAGCATTCCCTCAGGGCTTCCAGCCTCGCTGGAGGAGCTCCGCTTAGATGATAATCGCATCTCAACAATTCCCACACATGCCTTCCGTGGTTTGTCTTCTCTGCGCCGTCTAGTTTTGGATGGTAACCTTCTGGCAAATCAGCGCATTGCAGATGACACCTTCTCACGTCTCTCAAACCTCACTGAACTGTCTATGGTACGAAACTCCCTTCAGACTCCACCTCTCAATTTACCTAGTGCACACCTTCAAAGGCTTTCTCTTCAGGACAATGCTCTGGTCCATGTGCCACGAGGATCCCTTGATGGAATGCGTAGTCTTGAGAGGCTGGACCTTTCCGGGAACAACCTGACCACACTTCCCAGAGGTTTGTTCCGGGACTTGGAAAGTCTGGGGCAGTTGCTTGTGCGTGGCAACCCTTGGCACTGTGGATGCAACCTGCGCTGGCTGTATGACTGGCTAGAAGCCAAAGGGAATACCATTACAGTCCGAGGACTAACTTGCCAATCTCCAGAGCGGGTACGTGATATGCCTCTAAGGGACCTTACTAGCCAAATGGATGATTGTGAATTGGCAGCTGCTGGAGGTGGAGGGATAGGTGGAGTGGGTTCACCAGTTGGGGGAGGTACTACTGGCAATAGAATGGGTGGAGCAGGAGTCAGTTCCACAACTCTGTCCCCTGCACAAGGATCCCTTTTCACTCTGCGGTCTAAGCGACCGGGTTTGGGGCTTCCAGACAAAGGTTTGGACTACACGCTTGGCAGCAGTGGTGTGGGCAAGAACCTGGCCCTGAATGTAAAGCCACTATCCCATGATAGCATCAGGATCACGTGGAGTGTGGCTCAAACCTCTTCTTCTTTTAGGCTTAGTTGGCTTCGCTTGGGGACTAGCGCTGCAATGGGTTCCATTACCGAGACTCTAGTGAGGGGTGACCGAAGAGAGTATCTACTTACTGCCCTCCATCCAGCATCCAGCTACATCATCTGTATGGTGCCCCTAGTCTCTGGCACTGGGAACAAAGGCAGCATGTCTGGAGGGAACACAGACACGGATGAGACTCCAGTGTGTGCCAAGGCTGAGACATCTGATCCCAACCTGTCTGATGTTGACCAAGGGGAGGATCGGGGTTCAGAGCACATTACCTCACTCCCACTTGCTGGGATTATTGGGGGTGCCACTGCAATAGTCTCTCTTACACTTATACTTGGAATATTCTGCTGGTATGGCCATCGCGCCAGACGCTTTTCCTCAAGAGACCACTACAGCCGCAGTAGCTCACGCAAAAGTAAGCATTATGATGACTACATTGAATCAGGCACTAAAAAAGATACCACCATCCTGGAGATTCGAGGACCTGGATTCCAGATGACACCAATGGCAGGCAGAGAGACACTGCAGCCTAAGCCAGTACAGGAAGACTACATAATACACACAATCTTCCCCTCCAATGGCACAGGTCTATACAAACCACCCCATCACACAACCAATGCAGGCTGTGGCACAAACCGTGGCTATAGAGAAGGAGGTATTCCAGATATAGATTACTCTTACACGTGATACGCCTGATTTAATGAACCATATTAAAAAATATGCGACTGGATAGATGCACATTTTTTTATCTGCATGGGGTATACAGAACCCCGTTGTGCCTTCTGTCTCCATTCCAACTTAGCCTGCTGTTCATGGCACCAAGGAAGCTCTAAATTGGCCCAAATGCCTACAAGGAAACCGTTTTCTGTGTTTGGCACCAGGAAGGAGCTATACCATTTTGGGCAGTGATTCCAACTGGCATTTTCAATCCCCCACAGTGTAATCTGGTGTGTCCTCAGCATCAATGCTTTATCCTTGGGTCCCTCAGTGAGGTGGATTCAAGGGCAGTACAAATTGTATTTTACACAGAGATTCATTCTATTTAGAGCTCAAATCATGTGTGATATGGATAAATGGCACTTACTTAAAAAAGAACAAATTTGTATGTCAACCTTCATCTCCTGTGACTCAAATTGATAGCTGCCCAACTTCTTCATAACGTTGCTCCTGACATGATGTGGAGGAGTACAGTACTGGCAAGCACGGCTAGAACGAGAGAGCCTCACGGTAGATAAGGATTTCTCAAAATCCACTGTTGTACAGGGAATCAAATGATGTCTTAGCAGTGCAGCTCTTCGGGGACTAAAAGCTTGCTGGAGAAAACATGGGCTGACATTTTGGATCTAGTTTTCATAAGTGAATTCGGACTTGGACATCTGGTGTAGGATTTTATGGCAGAGTATATGGAGTTACAAAAAGTGGTTGTGAATAGTGACGCACACTAGTTTTAAAACACCTCAAAATGTTCTTGATATGGTGGCAGCTTTCTTGCTACCTGGTTCCTTTTAACATGAAGCTGTGGGGAAATGTGGTCTGTAAGGTTCATCGAGACTGGCAAATTTTTTAAAAACACTATTATAAATGTTGAACACAGGCAAGATGTGTAGATATTTGAATCCATCACAAAGACTTATGGAAAAGAAAGTGTGAAAACATGTTGTGTTCCAGACTTGTTATGTATTATTTTATTTTTTTATGTAAAGTTTATTTATCCCATACTGCTGTCTTTTTTGGTTAATATCTGTTCTATGGTTTAAATAACCTGTTTAGATAGAACTTGGTCAGTCCTGCTGCTGGTGACATTAAAAACACTGTGGTTTTTCCTAGCCCTGTAACTTATGTACTGATTATGGATTTTATTCTGTTAAATTAATTGTCATTATATTACTCAGAACTCTACACTTGACCAGTTATACCCCACAATATTATTCTAGTCAGATCCTTCCTAAAGTCTGCAAGTGTTACTTTTTCACCCCACCCACCAAAAGAAATGAATATTGATCATATAAATGTTATTGGGGGGGAAAACCCTGCCCTGATAAACACTATGCCCCACAAATTCTTAAAGAAATCAGTCACCTTAACCTTGTTGGCCGACCACGGCATGCACTTGCAAGAATAAAGTTCCTACACGGACCTCCCTAGGTCCCACAGAAATCACGGATTGCACATGCGTGGTGCCCCATGAAAACCACCCACCCATCTGAGGTCAGCTCCCCTCCATGTACGGTAAAGTAATCTGACGCATGTCTACATTTTTTCTTATAGGGAAACACTTATTTAGTTAATAAAAATTATTGTCAGTGTCGACATGTTAAGGCACCCAAGTCTGAGAAAAACACCTAAGGGTATCCTTTTCATTCAATGCGAATTGAATCTGCAGAATTTTTTTCATTTCTGGTCAGATTGCCTTTAACTATTCTCCTGATCTAGGGTTGGTTTTATTGTGGTAAAGGGAAGAAGATAGATATCAGCACAAAAGAGTCACCTCTAACCAATAACCTTTCTCCTGGCAATGGAGTCCATTCAGTGTTTTGTGGACACGTGGGCAGGACATGAAGCTGACACTACTTTCCTGTGTGATTACTCACTATAATTCATTCGGCTCCCCAAACCCGGCTGTAGTCGATAAGGCTGCTATCTTCTTCAAATAGATATAGCTGTAAATTAGAGGTAGTGTTGAATGAAATGAAAGATACAAACCGTAACACTGTGGACTTACACTATGGGAGGAAAGGGCACCTGTTGCATGAATCTGAGAGACAGTATTTATTATTTATTTTTCTTTTCAGTTTTAATGCATTTTAACAGGTGTAAGGGAAGTAGGAAATAACCAGAGTGGGAGATTTTTTTTATTTTTATTAACAGGTGTTTAGACATGCTGTTTTTTGTCTCTTATATGTCTTCATTATTACTCATACCCATAATATCTATTCGTTTCCTTGTGTTTTCTTTCTTTTTTCCATTCTTTCCTCACCCTTCCCTTGGAATTTATCTCCATAGCTTCTTCCCCTGTCCCCGCTCCTTTCCCTTTTGCTCTTTCCATTTTCTTTCTTTTCCCTTCATTTCTTTCATTTCCTGCTCTTCTCCCCTCACAGAAAGGATTTTAACTCCTCTGTTTAAAAGATGGAAGGAAATTAAATTTGCCTGTCAAGTATATCTGACTTGTCTGTGATTGTATTTGATGTTACAACATACTAGAATAGCGGGTCTTTTTTATTTTTTTTTTCACTCCCAAGTAAAAATTGAACATGGCCTTAGAAACCAGGTCTGATCTCACTCATTTTCAGTTGCTGTTCCAGTTATTTTTTCAGCTCATACTATGTGTGGATACTACTACTACTATTTATGCCTGTTATTGGGGGATAAAACATCTTCGTTTAAAAAAAGACTGATAAAGTTTTTTGTAATGATTATCATTAGAACTATTATTTTAAAAAATTTACTGACCAGTTAAGGGCAGCATGGTGGCATACTGGTTAGCAAATCCATCTCACAGCAAGAAGGGCCTGGGTTCGAGTCCCAGGCACAGCGAGGGTGTTTCTGTGTGGAGTTTGCATGGGTTTTCTCCAGATACTCCGGTTTCCTCCAACAATCCAAAGATGTGCACATTAGGCTAATTGGCTATTCGAAATTTCCCCTAGAATGGCTGTGTATTGGCCCTGCGATGGACTGGCTAGCTGTTCAGGGTGTACCCCGCCTTCGCCCAGAGTTAGCTATGATAGGCTCCAGCCTCCCCGCAACCCTAATAGGATACTCTGGGATACTGATCAGAAAGTTAGCAGTTCAGGCCTCAGTACCACCAAGTTGCCACTGTTGGGTGTTTGAACAAGGCCCTTCACCCTCAGTTGCTCAGATGTATAAATGACATACATATAAATGTAAGTTGCTCTGGAGAAGGGCATCTGCCAAATGCTGTAAATGTAAGCAGTTCGGCAATTGATGATGATGATGATGATGATGATGATGATGATGATGACGACGATGACTAACCAGTTAAGTGAAGTATAAAAATCATAGCAATTCAACAGGTGAGCTATAGTCCTTACTAAAACCCTTATCACAGAGAACCTGCCTTGCACATGAAAAAGACGCCATTGAAATATCTTACCTTCCTTCCGCACACACTTTCTTCTATTTGAAATTCCCTTTGATGTATTGCTATTCCTTCCCTTTGATATCCAGAATGTGGCACAAGAGTGTGGGCATGTTTTCATATGTTTGTTTTGGAACGTTGTGAGGACACGTACTGTATGTTGTGTCTATGCCGGGTCACAATCTTTGAAGTGTACGAGGTCAGTCAGGGTTTCTCTTTTGTCTTTTTTTTTTTTTTTAACCATCTGCAGATTCTGCACCTCCTGCCGACACAGACCAGCAGTTGTTCCACCTGCAGTCCATTTGCACAGATGTCTCCCTGTACACACACACACATAAATACACACTCCCGCAAATACACACACTGCCATACTCAGCTCTAGCCATGCACATACATACTGCTACTGTCCGTACTGTCTCACTCGTTCTATTCTCTCTAAAAATACATTTTCCCTCTTGTTTGCGCTCACTATGTAACACCACTGTTGGATTAGTTGAGATCTTTATTTTCCTCCTGTCTCTTCATGCCCTTTTATTTCTCCTTTTTTTTTTTATAGCTTCATATCTGTATGTCCTTATTTATCTATATCACTCTGTCTCTGTTTCCGGAACGTTCCCTCAGGTGCTGCCGTCAGCCTGTTCTGATCATCGTCTCTTCAGAGCTAAAATCATCACAGTCTCTCAACCTTGTGGATGAAGAGTTATAGCGCTTTCAATCTGTCTAAGTGATGTAGTCTGACTGTAATGACATCATACCCATGGAGGTTACAGCACTCATGCCGAGCCTGACGAGCCGTCATAAGGACGTCATATAACACGATTCAAGGTCTGGTTTAATCCACGCTGGTGCAGAACCATTTTACAGCCACCAGAATCAATCTGGCAGTAAAACGAGCATGCGGTGTGACTCCTACATTATATTACCCAGCATCATCTGTGATACTAAAGTGTGCTCGCAATGTGAAGGTGCCGTTCTATCAAACCTGCCGAGCAGCTGTTTAGTCAAAATAGCTAGTCTGTAATACAGCGCCATTTTGTGCAAAGAACGCATTCCATCACAGGGACATAAGGAGTGAAGATGCAATACCATCTGCCAGAATAAAAATGAACATAATCGTTAAAGGCAGTGAAATGAAGCCCATCATTTGGAAATGATTAGGCAAGGTTGCCTTTTGCCGGACCGGTCTGCCATTAAAGATTTAAGAAATAATTCACTGTAGCAAGCATAGCAAACAGAGGAACATGAGAAGCATCCAAGGGACATGTGATACTTTTACAGGCAAATCTTTTTGTTACTGGTTCTCTATCTACATTTTCTATCTCTAGATTATTGTTTATGGCGGCACTCTGGTGTAGTGGTTAACACGTCCCCCTCACAGCAAGAAGGTCCTGGGCTTGGGTCCCGAGTGGAGTCTACATATTCTCCTCATGCTTGCATGGGTTTCCTCCTGGTACTTTGGTTTTCTCCGACATGCACATTGGTCTAATTGGCTGTTCCAAATTGCCACTATGTGTGAGAGTGAATGGATGCGTATGTGTTGACCCTGCAATGAATTGGGGAGTTATTCTGGGTGTACCCCGCCTTTGCCCAGAGTCGGCTCCAACCTACTCGCCACCCTAGTATGAATTAAGCGGTTCGGTGAATGTATGAATTGAATTCTTATTTACTAACATTGCGGACGGAAACCTAGTTCACGTCCAAGGTGTATTCCAAGACCTGGACCTGGACAGTACAGCAAGAAGAAGTGTTAGAGTGATTTCTGTCAAAGAAAGATATTTTTGTGTTATAACTCATGACAGACCAAGTGACACAACATAAACGAGGAGCAGGTTTAGTGCAAACTCATTACATACACATTACTTCTGCCACTCTGCTTTACTCAAGCGGATTTACAATTGGGTGGCTCAGTGGTTAACACTGGCACCTGGGTTCACTGGTCTCCTCCTGCAGTCTAAAGACATGTACAATCCAAATTGCAGTAAATGAGTGCAAATGGTTGTTTGTGTATGCTTTGAAATAACCTGGGACCTGTTCAGGGTGTCACCCAGTCAGCTATGATTGACTCCAGCTTCCCCACCACCCTGATGGATAAGGCGGTACAGATACCGGATGGATTTACAGTTGAGCCCAACTCGAAAAACTTCATAACCGGGCATGTGAGTGGTGGCTTAGCGCTTAAGGCATTATGCTACTCATTGTGAGGTTATGACTTCAAATCCCAGCTCTGCCAAGCCGCCACTGCTACCCTGGAGCAAAGTGCTTAACCCTCAACTGCTCAGCTGAATTGTATGTCATGGTGGATAAAAGCAGCAGTCCGGTGGCCTCTATTGTAGTCTAGGAATTTGAAATTTAAACCCTCAAGTATTATGTTAGAATCGTAAATACCAACTGAAATACATATAACAAGATACAAGTGCATTATTCCGAATATATTAAAATACACATAGTAATAGGTGTACCCCTTTTTTTTGTTTTTTTTGTTGGAAGAAGTCACCCAAGTGGGAGGTTCTTGCATTCATGTAGATATGAATGCACTCAGATATGAAGCTTGGAGGACAAACAAAGACGTCTTCATTAACCCGGATATGTGCAGATGTGCTACACATTTATGAACTTCATTTATCCTTACTTCCTGTCCAGTTGTGGTGATTTAATTTACTCTGCTAATTTGTAATACTGTTTATAGTTTGGAATACAGAACCGAATTTGTCTAAAATATCATAGCTATTATGTACAAACAAAATGAATAACTGTAAACAGGTCTAGGAAAACCAGTTGCGTTGGAACCAATTATGAACTAGAGTGATGTAGCTGAGGTTGAAGAACTGTCCGAGCTTCAGACCATGCTGGCAGTGTTGGTGTTCTCAGTGTTTTTCTGGGGCATGGTGCTGGTACGTATTTATTCAATAAATAAAAAATACCTTTAAAAAACCTTACAGACCCTTACTCGATTCAGATCGTCCCTTCATAAGAGAGATGAATAAATCCTATAGGTTTTAACAAGGCCAATATATCGAGGCTTTTTGAACTGCTCCTCCGCCGTCACTATGTTTTCTATACATGCCATGTCCTGTGGGAGGCCGAAGAACTACTGTCTCATTACTGGCTTTTGCAGAATGGCTGGACACAGCAAAATGTATGATGCTACCAGTCCTAAACTAGAAAACAAAAACTCCTGGAGGATATGATGTACCAGTTACTCAGTTATTAGAGTTTTTTTGCCCCATTCCTAAAGACAATGAAACACTGACTGCTACGTATAAATGGGATTTGGGTTTTTGTCTTACCTTGGCTATATATATATATATGTATATGGCCCTCTACCATTCTTTTTGTACAATGCTGCTTTTGAGAACAGGGCTTTCTTCTTTTTCCTCTCTTGGACTGGCTGATTTATGACTCAAAGGAAAGCGGAAAAATTACTATTTTGTATAAAGTATGTGATTAAAAAGAGATGTACTGAAACTGGCTCTGCTTTCTTTTTTCGTCTTTGAAAACATAACTGTGGAAAGGTGTAAGGTTGTTCCTTCATTCCGCATGTTTTAAATGCTGTTTTCTTCCACACACAATTTCATACACTCTGTGTTCAACACTGCCACCAACACACACCATTCAGTGTGATGACTGATACAGAGAATGAAAGATTTAAACTTGTTTTATACACCGTGACCATGTCACGGACCACGGCGACACAATATTTGAAATATGAAATTAAAGATCCTGCTAGAAAAATGAGGTAAAAGGATACACACACACACACACACACACACACACACACACACACACACACACA
>JBCNYH010000005.1:18060640-18074413 GCA_039654325.1 Tandanus tandanus
CTCTCTCTCTCTCTCACACACACACACACACACACACACACACACACACACACACACACACACACACACACACACCTTCATGCCTCAGTTTTGTGAAAGCCATCAGAGTTTTCCATATAGCTGTGATCTAGCACTAATGGTTCCCTGCTTCCCACCTCACCCCCTTTCTATCAAACACACACACCCACCCACACACACACACACACACACAAACACACACTGCTCTGATTTACTGGTCACTCTTTCCCTGGTGCATGTGGACTATTCATTACACAAGCCACTGGTTTAATCCTCACACACACTCCCCACACGGCCAGCTCTGTCCTCTGATCAATGCAGCCAGAATAAATCAATCGATGGCCCTGCCACACAAATACACACTCTCTCATCTTTCGTCTTCACTCTTTCGAGCTTTCATTTCTCTCCCTGTCCTTCTTTCACACTCTTTCTTCCTCTTTCTGCATTCCTAATCTCTCCTTCTGTCCGTCTGACCTTTTATCAGTGAGGTGCCATTAAAGCTGGAATTCTCTTTCACACACAAAATGATTTGGCGTCAATTTGTTTAATATTAAACGTATACTAGTTTTACTTGTGAAGCAAAATGATACATCTGAAAGCAATTTATTTTCATGTGAAAGCCAAAATGGTGGTCTCAGGAGTTTTAGTCGTGCAGGAGGAGGAAAAATGGCAAATGTAAGAGCGTTTGATTAGAGTGTGAATGATAAAATGCTAAATGTAAGAATATTTTATTGCCTCCACTGAGTAGGTCATGTTTTACCTGCGGTATATGTGTTTGTTGTTAACAGGATTGTGCAAAAACTGACACGAATTTTCATGAAATTTCTACCAGAGGTGGGGATTTGGACTACGATGACTCCATTGGATTTTGGAGATCATTAATAAAATTCTGGATCCTGAAATTTCTTTAAAGGATTCTTTAACATTGTAAGAGCAGGCAATTACTGACATTTTGGTTCATATGAGGGAATTCCTGGGCTTGGTGGAGGTTAATTAGAGGTTATTTATACTCTTTATAGAGGTTACTTAATAAGAGGTAAAATTAAGAGCTTATTTTAAAGTCCATCTATCCATTTGCTAAAAAATAATAATTGTAATCCTACTAGAGTCGCATGGCAGCTAACGCCTATCACAGCAGACTCTGGGCAAAGGCAGGTTACACCCTGAACAGCTCCAACAGTTAGTCCATCGCAGGGCCATCACACACACAACCACTGACACTCACACTCACACAATCCTAGGGGTAACTTGGAAAACCCACTTAGCCTTATGTGGACGTCTTCGTACTGTTGCAGGATACCAAAGTACCTGGAGGAAACCCATGCAAGCACAGGGAGAACATGCAAACTCCAAACAGAGTCGCCCTTGCTGAGCACAGGAACTCGATCCTAAGACTTTCTTGCTGTGCGACGACCCCTAAGCCAAAGTATCTTGCCATAATTGATGACGGGAAAATCATACCACTCCATAAAGTCTTCTCCAGCCCTTCTCAAAGACTTTTTTTATCACCAGTTCATGTGTGAAAATGATTCCTCTAGCTCCCTGAACCACTCTTTCACTATTTGAGCCTGGATTTTATATTCATGCCATCAGGGAAGAAAAAGTCCATTGATGAGACAACCTGGCCACTCAGGTCATCAGCTGACTTCATGTTATTGCCACATAATGTTACTGAGCCTCGACCTGACCAACTATATCGACAGTTACAGGAATAACGCTGTAGTCAAGGTTAAAGGCGGTCCAACAAAATATCCAACAAAATATTAGAGTGCAGAACGGTTTTTTTTGGTAAAGGCAGTGTATAATAGTTTTTTATATAAACTATGATCCAAACATTTCCCAAGAAATATTACTCTTGTATTTATACAATGGTCAGTACACTGTTTTTTAATACAACAGATATGATGGCAAAAAAAAAAAAAAAGTGCCTATGGAAGGAATAAAACAGCAAGTATGAGATGATTTTAGGATTTTGTGCTTATGGGAGTTATAAATTTGTGAATATAAACGCATTTAAAGCTTCGGTAAGAGGTAAAATGGTGAATAAGAAAGGATTTTGTGCTTATGTGTGAGGTAAAGTGCTGATTGTGTAAAAGCATTTTGCATGTATATAAGAGATTAAGTTTGAATAATGGCCTAAACTGCACCTCATAATCATCTGCTTTCCTCTCTTTTCATTTCAAAATCCCTCATTCTCTCTCCTCCGTAGCCGTGCTCTCTCCCTCTCTTTATCTCATTTGCCAGTTTCATTTCGTTCTCTTCATCCCTCCTGTGTGCCTTCCTCTCGTTCCCTGTAGGGAGATCAACTCATCGTCCATCCCTCTCTCTTTTTATTGTACAGCTCTTCCAGGGCCACCCCACCTCCCTCCCCCTAGTCTTTACTCGTTTATCGTTCACCTGCTCCTCCCCTCTTTCCCTGTGCCCTCTTCTGCATGTGGCTTTCGCTCTCTTTTTGGCACTACCCCCCTCATTTTTCTCCTCATGCTGTCGCTTCTTCTGCAGGCAATCTAGCTGTGCATTGGGCTGTGAAAGACTCTCTCTCTCTCACTCTCTCTCTCTCTCTCTTTTAGAGGCACACACACCCTGTCCAACACTGTGAATGAGCACAGAAGTCATACACATTATCAAACTGTCTTCCCCTCTCACACGCTTTAAGAACAGATACCACTTTGCAGATATAAGTATAGGTTTGCTGATGAAATATCACTTGCTGCATGCGACTTCCCCTGCAGATTTATCGTTTCTACAGCAGGTATAACACAAACCAAAGCTTAGAAGTGATGGAAGTTGCACACCTTTTTTTTATTTATTTTTTTTTACTTCAGTGGGTTTTTGCTTTGCAGTAGCTTGTCATTCAGCATTACAACCCTTCAGAAATAGACACAAGCACCTAACCATGCTTTAAAGGGTGTTTTACATAACCATCAGTGTGTTTGTCAAAACAGTTGGTGGACTCATTAGAGTTACACCGGCATGCTAGTGTTGATTTTAATGACTGGTGATGGGACAGACGGATTGCAGCTCCCTACACTCCTTGTCTCCCCTTAACACTCCTTGCGTTCCCAGTGCTGAGATCCTGGAACTGTCAGGTTGAGGCAAAGCAGAGTGGAGAGGTGACGTCGCAAACATTCAGACTGTATTTTCTACTGCACATTCAAAAACCAGGACCGGCCAAAAGAGGTACCAGTAATACTCAAAATTCTAGCTTATTTTCCATCCAGAGAGTTACCTGGAATAGTTGCCATGACGACAGTTAAAGCGTACGCATTATGAACACATTGTGAAATAATGTAGTTGTTAGCCATTCAGTTAATCAGCATGCTGTATATACCTCAGCAGAGCTGAATTCATAAAACTGATTGGTCAGAGAGTGCGGATTAATTTTCACAGCCAGCGGTAATTCAACTCGCATGTTTTTACTAATCTGGTATCATTCCAATACTATTCCTATTCCTAAACTGCCATAATCATCCATCTATTCATCAGTTATCTATACCAATTATCTGTCAAGGTTGTAAGCAAACCAGCCAAATCCAATTGACTTTAGAAGCAAGGCAGAGTACATTCTGAGCAGGTTGCCATTCTAATACATTCACAACTTTGAGTACTGGGAGAAAACCGGAGTACCCAGAGGAAACCCATGCAAGCATGAGGAGAACACGCAACTCCAGACAGAAAGGATCTTGGCTGAGATTGGAACCCCTGACCTTCTCGCTGTGAGGTGACATTTCTAACCACTGAGCCACCGTCCGCCCTCCACATAAGTAAAGGCTAGTAAATAATAGACTAAAAAAGTGTTGAATTTTTAAAATAATGACTCAATGGTTAACAGTGTTATCTCACAGTGAGAAGGTTCAGTGTTTGAATCTCAGCCAAGGGTCTTCCTATGTAGTGTTTGCATTCTCTTTCTGTGCGTGGGTTTCCTCCAGGGACTGTGGTTTCTTCCCATAGTTAAAAGACATTACTGCACATTAGGTCAACTGGCTATGCTAAATTGCCCCTAGAAATGAATGTAAGTGTGAATGGTTATTTGTGTCTGCGTTAGCCCTGCAATAGCCTGCTGACCTGTTCCTGGTGTTAGCCGCCTCTCACACAAAGTCAGCTAGAATTGGCCCCAGCTACCCCCATGTCCTTGACTGATAAGCGCTATAGATACTGAATGAATAAATAAATGGATGGCTGGTTGGTTGGATACATGTATACATGGATACATGGATGGATGGATGGATGGCGAAACGGATGGATACATGGATGGAGAGATGGATGGATGGATAGATTGATTGGTGGATGGATGGATGGAGAGATGGATGGATGGAGAGATGGATGAATAGATGGGTGGATGGAGAGATGGGAATATGGAGGATGAATGGATGGATGGATGGAGTGGTGATTGGATGGAGAGATTGGTAGATGGAGGATGGATTGATGGAGAGATGGACGATTAGATGGGTGGATGGGTGAATGGATGAATGAAGAGATGGTTGGAGAGATGGATGGATGGATGGATGGATGGATGGATGAATGAAGAGGTGGATGGATGGAGAGATGGGAATATGGAGGATAGGTGGATGGAGAGATGTATGAATGGATGGGTGAATGGATGAATGGATGAACAAAGAGATGGTTGCAGAGATGGATGGATGGATATATGGATGCTATTTAATTAAGAAAAAAAAAGTGCTAATATGGTGAAGCTCTCTATAAGGAGACGTTTATATAATAATTATGGAAGGAGTCTCAGATGCTAACCTAGATGCTAAGAAGACCAGCTGCTTTTTTATTTTGCGTTAAAAAAGGAAAAGAGAGGCTGGTACGAGAAACACTCTACTAACTGGAAAATAATTAATTTAAGTAGAACAGTCTCGCAAGCTGAAATGGAACTAGATAAATAGATTTTTAAAAATTACATTTTGTGAATTAATTAATAAAAAATTTATTAGTTGGCAAATTGTTGTGATATAAATGAAATCAAACACTTTGTTTAATGAAAAATAATACTGGAAAATAATTGAAACAGTAACTATGCCTTTGTACCAGCTGGTTGTGGCTTTATACCATCAGAAAGTAAGCTCATACTTTATCTGTTAGTTTGTACCATAAAACTGTGCCATAAAAATCAATGCATGCCCTGCTAAGGTACTGCAAATAGCACGTTTCTTCTCACAAAAATGAAGAAGACTTTTCTGTAATGTTTTTTCCCTGTATTTTTATTGACTTGTGTCTGTGTGTATGGGATTGCATGTTGTTTAACATGGTACAATGGGGTCCAAAGATCTGCAAGTATCAGTGAAAATCTTTCTATTTTGCCTTATTTTCTACATTAATAAAAATAAATTCATTACGAATCGACAAAATAGCACATGAAAAGTAGAATCATTGTAATATTGTGTGCACTCGAGCTGGCATGGACTCAATGTGCAAAACCTTATGATCCATTTTAGATCAAATCCATCAGCGTGTTGTCTGAACATGTGCTTTAATGGAAGAGATTAAGCAGGAGGAAAATCAGACAGTTAACATGGTCCATATCACAGACGTGCTAATATTAAAACAATGAGCTGGAGCTAGTGCATAGTACTGAATATACTTTTGATGTTTTGATATATATGCATAACCAATGGGGGAAATAAAGAGAGCTGCTGAACATGCCCACAAAGTACAGGCACCAGTCTGGAACAGGTACAAAAACAAAGCTCTCTTTAGAACTAGAAACTAGAAACTAGAACCTTTCCTAAGGGAATGTGAACATATTGCGAAATGCACAGGTGCTAAAAATCCTCGTATTAACTGAAGCAAGCAGGAATGTAATTACAGTGCAGGAGAAACATATGAGGAACACACACTCATGTGAGGGTCTCTATCTGCACAGCTTCCTTCCTTATAGGTACAGAGTGTAACATTCAGCAAATATTTACTCTCACAAACTCATTTGCCGAAACGCTTAATTCTACCAGGGTCGCTGGAAGGCTGGAGCGGCGCTTGCGTGGGTACTCCGGTTTCCTCCTACAGTCCAAAGACATGCACACTAGGATAATTGGCTGTTCGAAATTGCCCCTAGAAGTGAGTGTGACTGTGAATAGTTGTGGGTGTGTCGGCCCTGTGATGGTCTGGGACGTACTCCGCCTTCGCCCAGAGTCAGCTGAGAAAGGCTCCCGCCTCTCTACGACCCCAGTAGGATTGAGCAGTTTGGCAAACGGATGGATGGGGTCAATAAATAAGTTTTCATTCATCTATTAATATTTTTTTAAAAGTTGTTGATTTTTCATAACCTTAGAATAAACTGTTTGTGTTTGTATGTGGAGCGGGAACCCGCTAACAGAAGCCGCCATCTTGCACCGCCATGTTTCTACAGTAGCCAGAACCAAAAAGGCTTTGGGTCAGGAATGACATTTCCGTTTTCTGCAATCTGGAACCTCACCACTAGACACCCCTAAATTATACACACTGTACCTTTAAAGCTTTTCCAGAGCTACATAGTGTTTAGTAACATTATATGAGAAATGATGACAGCAATGCAGTGAACAGGTACTTAGTGGTCTTATTATGCAATTAAAATCTTATAAAGAAAATTGATTATTAATAAATAAAATGCTTAATTATTACTTACATTGTCTCAAAATCACATTAGCATGATTTGATTTGGATTCAAAATGAGTTCAGGTGTTGTTGCTTTTATATTACACGTGAAATGGCTGAAGCATTACAGTCTATGAATATACACAGCCATAGATTACACATACTGCAGAGGAATACATCATAATGAAAGATGTCAAGCCGAGGGACTCATGTACGCACACACGGAAAGGAAAAGAAAATGTGTGTTAGTGAGGCACTGAGTCCCAAGAAGTCACCAGAACAGCTTCGATACACCTCGACATTGATTGTACAGGTCTGTCAAGAGCTGTACTGGAGTGATGAACACCATTCTTCCGGTACATATTCCATCATCTGGTGTTTTAATGATAGTGATGGAGACTGCTCACGGACATACAACTCCACAAGCTCCCTTAGGCGTTCAGCTGGACTGAGGTCTGGTGACATCTGAAGGCCATAGCATATGATTTACATCAGTTTTGTCCTAATCACGCCGTTCAGTGAGCCTTGTGCCCTGTGGATGGGGACAGGAAGAGGACAGAAGTGCTTCCTCAGAGAATAAAGATAATACATTCATCTAATTTTCTGAAAAACTTCATCCCTTATTAGAGTCGTGGGGAGGCTGGAACCCATCCCGGCAGACTCCCAACGAGGGCGGGGTACACCCTGAACGAGCGAGCTGCCAGACCGTCACAGGGCAACATAGACACACAACCACTGACACTCACATTCACATCTACTGGACAGTTTAGAGTAGCCAGTTGACCTGACGTGCATATCTTTGCACTGTCTGAGGAAACTGGAGCACCCAGAGGAAACCCATTCAAGCACAGGAACAATATGTCGGATCCAGGACATCCTTGCCATGAGGCGGACATGCTAACCATTATGTCACCGCTCAAAAGATGATCATTCATTCATTTGCCGATACACTATCCTACAGGGTTGCGGGTGAATGCAGGGTACACCTTGGACGCCAGTTCACTGCAGGGCCAACACACACACCCATTCATACTCACACCTAGGGGCAATTTGAAACAGTTAATTTGCCTAATGTGCATGTCTTTGGACTGTAGAATAAAACCAAAGTATGCTGGAAATATGCCACCAGTATCACCATTGTTATTGTATACAAAATGGAAATTATTTGGCTCTTTTAATCAATGACTATCATTCCCCAAATTACCAGATATTCCCATCACAAGTTTATTTAACCCTGAAAGCAACCAACAAAAGCATATTTGTGCTTGAACACACAGACAAAAGAAATCACTTCTACAATTGATACTGTGAATTAAATAACACAACATACAGTATGCAGGCAAACATTGCCCTCTACTGAATGATGATGGAAACAACACTGGGTGAAAGAATGAATGAATAGATGGATGAATTAATGAACTAATGAAGTTATCAGTGAAAGGTAAAATATGTATTAGTAATTATTAATCAGATTAGCCACATTTACTGGCTGGTTAAGAGAATGTACAGAACAAATAGCCTGGGAATAACTGAGAATGTGGTTATAAATGATTCATTAACAGTTAATTACAGTATGGTCTTCTGTAGTACTGTGTGAGTGTATCAGGTGTAGTCATATTGGTTAATCATATTCCTTGAATGTATTTTACCCTGCCTTTTATATAATATGAATCTCAGACAGAACAGATTGAGAACAAGAGTGAGAGAGAGAGAGAGAGAGAGAGAGAGAGAGAGAGAGAGAGAGAGAGAGAGAAGTTTGAGTGTGGTATTGATTGCAGCTGGTGCTGTTTTGTGAAGTGTGAGAGCTTTTGAGTGTGAGCTGCTCCTCAATCAGACTGACTTAATAGCTACAGCACAGTCTGTGTGTGTGTGTGTGTGTGTGTGTGTGTGTGTGTGTGTGTGTGTGTGTGTGTGTGTGTGTGTGTGTAAGAGAGAGAGAGAGGGAGAGAGAGAGAGAGAGAGAGAGAGAGAGAGAGACTTTTTGAGTATGGGATCTGATTATTTACAGTAGCTCGCAAAAGTATTCATGCCCCTTGAACTTTTCCACTTTTTGTCACATTACAACCATAATAATAACAACAGTGCATAAGAAGTGGAAGGAAAATAATACATGGTTTTCAAAAATTTTCACTAATGAAAATCTGGAAAGTGTGGTGTGCATTTGTATTCAGCCCCCTTTACTCTTATAACCCTAAAAAAAATCCAGTCCAAACATTTGCCTTCAGAAGTCACCAAATTGGTAAATAGAGTCCACCTGTATGTAATCTATGCTCAGTATAAATACATCTGTTCTGTGAAGGCCTCAGAGGATTGCTGGAAAACATTAGTGGACAAACAGCATCACGAAGCGCAAAAAACACACCAGACAGGTCAGGGGTAAAGTTATGGCAAAGCTTAAAGCAGAGTTAGGTTATAAAAAATATCCCAAGCTTTAAACATCTCACAGAGCACTGTTCAATCCATCATCTGAAAATGGAAAGAGTATGGCACAACTGCAACCCTACCAAGACATGGCTGTCCACCTAAACTGACAGCCCGGGCAAGAGAAGCAACCAAGAGGCCCAGGAGAGATCAACGGTTCAGGGGGTAGAATCCTAAAAAGTCATGCACTCCACAAATCTGGCCTTTATGGATGAGTGGCAAGAAGAAAGCCATTGTTGAAAGAAAGCCATAAGAAGTCCCATTTGCAGCTTGCCACAAGCCATGTAGGGGACACAGCAAACATGTGGAAGAAGGTGCTCTGGTCAGATGTGGCCAAAATTGAACCTTTTGGCCTAAATGCAAAATGCTATGTGTGGCGGAAAAAATCACTGCACATCAACCTGAACACATCATCTCCACCGTGAAACGTGGTGGTGGCAGCATCAGGCTGTGGGGATACTTTTCTTCAGCAGGAACAGGGAAGCTGGTTAAAGGTTATGGGAAGATGGATGGAGCCAAATCTTGGAAGGGAACCTGTTAGAGTCTGCAAAAGATTTGAGACTGGGGCGGAGGTTCTCCTTGCATGACAACGACTCTCAACATACAGCCAGAGCCATAGCAGAATGCACGCAAATGCAAACCACAGCTTTCAGATTTTTATTTGTAAAAATTATGTCACAAATATGCACCACTTTGTGTTGCTCTCATAAAATCCCAATAAAATGTATTCACGTTTGTGTTTCTAAAATGACAAAATGTGGAAAAGTTCAAGGGGTATGAACACTTTTGCAAACCACTGTAGCCTCCTCCCCGTTACCTGTTGCCCATGTGTGCCTTTTTACATTGATTATTTAAACGATTCATAGCTTTGAATGTATAGTATTGGTCTCTGCCTGGGTTTCACCTCTGAAGATTGCTGTTTAAAAGGATAAACCAATATAAAGATCAGCGAGCTGTCTGTGGGAGAAAAACAAGCCATTTTGAAACTGAGAAATGAGGGATTTTCTCATTTGTAGAGCTGTTGAACAAGCATTGGCGATAGACAATACAGCAGTTTGGAATGTCCTGAAAAGGATAGAAACTAGTGTGCTAACATCCAGGCATTGAGCAGGTCATCCAAGAAAAATAACAACAGTTACTGTATTGACAGAAACATTGAGAGACTTGGGAAGAAAAAACTAAAACAACAGTCAACAATATCCTGCACCAGGGCAGGGGTGAAGGTGTAAAAACCCACGGTTTGAATAAGACTTCAACAGTGAAAATGTACATGTCACACCACAAGATGTAAAGCACGCATCAGAGGTAAGAATCAAAAGGTCAAACGGGAATTCATAAAGAAACGGAGAGACGAGGCGCGAAAGTCCGGGAACCAAGATTAACCTCTACCAAAGTGACGGAGCGGTCAAAGACCAAGTGGAGAAAGAAAAGATGTAGTCATGATCTAAAACACACAAGCTCATCAGTCAAGCACAGCGGCGTCGTCATGTCCTAACCTGGGCTTGAATGGCCTTTTCTGGAATGGACTCACTAATCTTTATGGGTGATGTAACCCCCTGATAGTAGCAACAAAATGAATTCAGACATGTACAAAAACATTCTGTCTGCCAATTTACAAAGAAATACCTCCAATCAAAATGAGATGAACATCATGCAGCACAACAATGACTTAAAACACACTTCCGCTACTACAAAGGACTTCATCAGGAGAGAAAGTGGAGGGTTTAAGATCCTGAAGGAAGAAACCTTTCAAAACAACCACCAACTGAAAGAAGCTGTCGTACAAGACTGAAAAAGGGGCACAAAAGAGGATGGAACAGTTTGATGATGTCGGAGGGTTACTGTCATGATGTGATTATTGGAAGCAAGGGATGTAACCAAATATGAAGTGCTATTTACTATGATTTAATTTAAGACTATTTGTTCCTATAGTTTTGCTCAGCTAAATATTGGGTGGTCTGAAACCAAAGGTACCATGTTCTCAGTTGCTTAAAGACATTTGACATTTCATCTCATATTTATATGTATATATATATATCTTTTGATCTCAAACCCTTTAGTGGTATTACACTAGTGTGTATAACAAAACACAACAAATCAATTTGATGTTCCTTAGTCTTTAGTGTATAACAAAACACAACAAATCAATTTGATGTTCTAATACTTCGACAGAGGAATGTGTAACACATTTATATAGACTCGAATTAATTCTCTGTATTCTGTAGCAATGTTATAATTTAATCACTTCAGTTCAGTGGTCATGGTCACGTCTGCAGTGTCATCTCCGGAATGTAGCAGGATTACACCCTGTAGGGCTAAAATATAAGGTGAGATTATTGTGTTAGCCTCCTGCTCTTATATAACCAAGGACAGAATGTGGGTGCAGATGAAGGTTAAATGTGTGTTTTCACTCTGTGAGTTAAACATCTGCCTCCAATATGTTTAATTCTTAATCTGACTCCAATTTATAATTTTGACAATAGCGGCATGGACGTCCTAGAATAGTCTCCGAGACAGAACCTCGAGCCGACATCCACCAAGCCTGAAGTGAATAATTGTTTTAGTATATACTACATGGGAAGGTAAACTAAAATGAATAAACTAAAATTTAGTAAACTAAAAATTATATATATATATATATATATATATGTGTGTGTGTGTGTGTAATAATGCTGATGCTCTAAGAGACTGTGACAAACTGTAAATGTTCTTAATTGTGATTCAAGTATCATCCACTCAGAATAATGTTTTTAAATCCCGAAAGAGTGGAATAAACATTGCGCCATTGTAGTATACAGTCACAACGTATAACTTATTCATTCATTCATTCATTTTCTGAACTGCTTAATCCTAATTAAGGTCACGGGGAGGCTGGCGCCCATCTCAACCAACTCTGTTGGCGTACACCCTGGACAACTTGCCAGGCCATCACAGGGCTAACTTAATGATCTGACTCCAATTTACTAGGATAACTTGAGGCAACATTTTCAAAGAATAATCTTTTCTCAGTATTACAATACTCACCAACTCACTCACTCACTCACTCATTTGCCGAACTGCTTAATCCTACTACGGTCGCAGGGAGGCTGGAGCCTATCTCAGCCAAGGCAAGAAGTTGACATAGCATATTGGTGTTGGCCTGATTTCCCTCTCAATCAGAAGTGATCATAGACAACAAGGGCTAGTACAAATCAAGACCATTAATGTCACGTCCATACTGCAAAAACAACATACATTCATTCATTTGCTGAACCAATTAATCCTCCTAGGGTTGCGGCAAGGTTGGAGCCTGTTTCTGCTAACTCTGGGCGAAGGCAGGGTACACCCTGAACAGCTCAACAATCCACTGTAGGGTCAACACACACAACTCACACTCACATCTGGGGGCATTTTTTAACAGCCAATTAGCCTGCTGTGCATGTCGTTGGACTGTCGGGGGAAATCGGAATACCCTGACAAAACCCATGCAAATCCCGGGGAAGAACACGCAAACTTCGAACAGAAACACCCTCACCAAGCCCGGGACTCGAACCCAGGACTTTCTTGCTGTGAAGCAGACGTGCTAGCCACTACGCCACAGTGGTGCCTATTCCATTACTATTCAATCTAAAACAGCTTCATTCTTTGCGTTCATTATAACACAACATTCCTACCTTCAAGGTTTTTATGAAGCCTATTTATATTGTTAGCTCAGAGGTCAATGGACATGAAAGCCTGGGACTTTTCTATTTATTTCACGGAGGTTTCTGTTTAAGCTTACAAGCATTAGCTTTTTACTTTAGCTCGACAGAGGTCACAATTAGAGCATATCTAATCTTTTAAAACTTTAACCAGAGTAATTTTAACCTCAGCAATAAGCTTACTTACTGTGGTTTACATTTACAGCTTTGGTTGGGCTAAATGCTATGATTTTAGCTGAAAACTGTCATATGTAACAGTTTTAGCTGCTAGTCTAACTGTACTAAAGTTCAATATTCATTCATTTTCTAAGCTGTTTAATCCTAATTAGGGTCATGGGGAGTCTGGCGCCCATCTTAGCCAACTTTGGGGCGAGGGCAGAGTACACCCTGGACAGCTCGCCAGACCATCACAGGGCCAACACTCACACAACCATTCACACTCACACCTAGGGGCGATTTGGAACAGCCAATTAAAACAGGCTACTGTGCATATTTTTGGACTGAGGGAGGAAACTGGAGTACCCGGAGGAAACCCACGCAAGCACAGGGAGAACATGCAAAAATATTTTTTATATACATACATACATACATATATATATATTAGTAGTATGTACAATAGAAAATGAGTTTATTGTATAAAATGCAGATATAGATCTATAAATACAGACCCCTAATCAGGTATCTCACCCTAGATATCACTTATCTTATAACAAGCCTTTGAGGGAAAAGAAAAAACCCCCAGAAACAGTTCCAGTATATGAATGTAGGAATTACAAAGTGCAAAATAAAATCCATATACTTTAAATATTATTTCCTAAACTTATATAATATCATGGTACACCCACACTGTTAACAGTAATACATGGGTTGGAATGATACCAAAATACTGTATGCTGAGAAATAATTGAGAAATAGTGTAGCTAAGTGTAGATCCACATTTCTAATCACTTTACCCTTAGACAAATCGCTGCCATCATTTATAACTCTACTACAACACTGAACTGGATGTCAGGCCATGGTACAGCATCTCTCTCTCTCTCTCTCTCTCTCTCTCTCTCTCTCACACACACACACACAC
>JBCNYH010000005.1:18074513-18089906 GCA_039654325.1 Tandanus tandanus
CACACACACACCCTAACACACACACCCTTTCACACACACACACACACACACACACACACACACACACACACACACACTCTCTAACCCACACACACACACACACACACACACACACATATCCTAACACACACATTTCCTCACACACACACACTCACTAACACACACACACACACACATATCCTAACACACACACTCACTAACACACACACACACACACCCCTACACACCCTTACACATACACACACTCCCTAACACACACACACCTGCACACACACACACACACACACACACACACACTCTCTGGTGCGCGCACAGACACACACACACATACACACACTCCTTAACACACACACACACACACACACACCTTAACACACACACACACACACACACACACACACACACACACACATACCACCCACTTTAACAGAAACACCTAGACACCCGTTCATATTTTGTTGTCCAGCATACAATCATGCAGATCCATGTCAAGTGCTTCAGTTTAATGTAACCTGTGATTTGGACCATGGGATTGTTGGTGGCACCAAATGGACATGTTTAGGAATTTCACATTTTGTTTTACACACACAACACTTTCTCACTCACTCACTCTCATTTGCTACTTAACTACTTAATCCTTTTGCAGTTTGCAGGGAGGCTGGAGCCAATTTCAGACGACTCTGGGCGAAGGCTGGATACACCCTGAACAGTTTGCAAGTCCATTGCAGGGACAACACACACACACACACACACACACACACACACACACACAAAACCATTCACGCTCAAGCTCGCACCTAGAGGCAATTTGCTATAGCCATTTAGCTTAATGTGCATGTCTTTGAACTGTGGGAGGAAACTGGAATACCTGGATGAAACCCATGCAAGCACGAGAGGCTCTCCAAAATTATAATAATTATTACAAGTTCTTATAGTTAGGTGTTTTTAATGACTGATCACTTGAGTTATAAACACAATAGAAATATAAACAGAATAAAAACAAACACAACTTTGCTAATGGAACCACAAATTGAGACACCTAGTCTAAATTTTCAAGTTAAATAAAAAAAGACCTGAATCATGAGGCAGTGGTGGCCCAGTGGTAGGGTGCTGAATTAATGTTCACAAGGTCGGGGGTTCAAGCCCCACTGTCACCGGGTTGTCACTGCTGTCACGGTCGTCGGCTGAGATGGGTGCAGCCGATTACTGATCCCAAGGTCGGGGGTTCAAGCCCCATTGTCACTGGGTTGTCACTGCTGTCCCCCCAGTGCAGCTAACTGGGTTATCAAAGGCCAGCCATGTCTCTCACTCTCTGTGGTCAGAGGCATGTAAAAGAACCATTGTTCTTTTGCCGTGCCATTGTTCTGTTGCCGTGTTTCTGCTCTGCGATGGCATGGCAAGCTGTCCAGGGTGTACTCTGCCCTCGGCCAGAGTCAGCTGAGATGGGCGCCAGCCTCCCCGCGACCCTAATTAGATTTAAGCGCTTCATGAATGAATGAATGATCTCAATCATGCCATTAGATAGTAAAAACCATCCCTCAAAATGATACACAGGTTGTACAGCCTAACTTTGTGTACATTACAGGCAGGCTTTAGTCTGCTCAAAATTTTTTTGTGAGTTTCATGGTGTCCAACTGCACAAAGGTTTTTGGAAAGCGCATAATTTTGGGACATATGAATGTGGAACAGATTGAAATTTGTTCAGTCTGCTAAAAGTATTCCGTAGCCTGTGCAAAATCCTAAATCCCATGTCCAAAGTGATAGATTTAGAGGGTGTTTTTGTACGGACACCGAGACTCACAAAAATTAGTGTTCCATTAGCAAAGCCGTACTCGTAAGATGTGTGCTGAATACCGTCAACCTTAATCAAATAATCATCTTAATAAAAAATTATTTTTATCAGTCTGTTCTGTTTCTGGAGATCTCTAGAGCGCCCATCATGTTAATTTAATTGTAATATTTAAATACTAAGACAGATATTAGCACATCCGCCTCATAGCAGAAAGGTTCTGGGTCCCAGTCCCGGGCTTGGAGAGGGCGATTCTGTGTGGAGTTTGCATACTCTCCCCATGCTTGCGTGAGCGGTTTTCTCCCATAGTCCAAAGACATGCGCATTAAGCCAGTGGGCTTTTCCAAATTGCCCCTAGGTGTGAGTGTGCGTTGGCCCTTCGATAGACCGGTGAGCTATACAGGTTGCACTGAGTCGGTTGAGATAGGCTCCAGCCTCCTTGTGAAAGTAAGCAAATGAATGAATGAATGAATGAATTAATTAATTTAAATACTCTGAATAAATAATTATACAACTGTATATAGTTTTTTTAAATGGCTCTGTTGATTTTTTTTATTATTACTGTTAAAAGTTTTATGGCTGTAAACAGTTTGAGGGCCACTTCCTGGATGTTTCTGGCCCTTTCTTGAACATTTCTCTCTTCAGCCTCATCGTACTGATTTGTGATTCGTCGAGACGTCACAAAGAGCCGCGGAGTAACCAATGAGAGAAGAGTGCGCGTGACAAGCTATGAGAAAATTAACGCTGGCTGTTGAGGCGGTTGAGTTTTTTTCGGTATGACGTGGTGGGTTGCCATGATCCTCTCAGGAGAAAATTTCTATCTTGATGATGTTGACTCCTGCTATTCGTAGTTGGAAAAAACCCACCTTCACACAGCTCTATATATTTTATTTTGTGAATTAAAAAATGTTAATTCAAAGGCTTTATTGTTTGTGAAATTTGAAAGGTATTAAAGTGATAGTTTAAAGATGTGGTAGGGGTATTTTAGATCAACGTGGCAACCCGGATCTTCTGCAACTCTAATATTGTGTGAGGGCGGGGCTTCACCACTGTCGTCTCACAGTAGTTTCTGGAACCTCATGGTTGCACCATGGAGAAAGTAAGTACCCTGAATTATCCTTATCCGCTGAATTAAAGCACTAATTATTAATGTATCGCTTCACAGACTTAAAAATTGTTTGACATTGGCTAATTATTTGTGTTTATTGATTAGCCTGTTAAACAACCGGGGCACTGCAGTAGTTTTATTGTAATTATTGTTAGCCACGTTGCTAGCTTGCTAGCTAGCATAGTTAGCTAGCATACAAGCTTCAGAGAGATGCAGAATTTCCCACTGGTTTACTAAGAACTTTAATTTGTGTTTATTACCGCGAATGTGAACGCACAACTAACCTAAAGTGTAACAACATATAGCGTCACCTTCATAGTTAAGCACGTAACAACCTAGGAATAGCTAACTAGCTTAGCACATTTCCCGAAAATCCATAAGTATTATTATTGGGGCATGCTCGGAGATTTGTGTTAGAATTCGGACACTCATGAATGTTATATGCACATTTGGGAATTTCCACAAAAACATTTCAAAACAAATACGAATGAATGTGTGAGGCTAGCTAGCACCTCGATTCATCTAGAAGTTTCTAGATGCTCCAGCTAGGAACAAGGTGCTGAGTTTGGACTGGAGATCATCTCCAGGAGTGGATCTGTTAGACCAATGAGGTCGCAATGAAGCTGTGAGGTTTAAACAGCTGTTTGGTAAAATTCTATTACTGTACTATTATTATTATTATTATTATTATTTGTTTTTTTTAAGTTAAATACTCGTTGAGCCAATATTTACCAATGCCATAGTATAACGCTGACAGTTGTAAGCTTTAATAGAATAAAAAGTAAGGTTTTGCTTTTGTTGGTATCCTTATTTATCATTTATCCAACTTACTTGCTAGAATGGTGTCGTTGCTGCTGTCAGTGATCATCTGTTAGTGACATTTTTTGACACATGGGGAAACAGGTGTAGTCCTGCACCTGACACTCTAAATACACAGTTTGCATTCATTAATTTTTTTTAAACCATGTGTGTAATTTACAGCAACTGCAATAAATGTTCTTTATATATACTTTATAAATTAGTTCACAGTTTAAAAAGTATAAAAATGGCCCAAGAACATCACTACAGATATTAAAGTAGCCAGAACTATGAATATTCATGCATATGCAAATAGGGAACGCCCCCTTGTCTTTCCTGTCAGTCTAGATGGCCGACAAAGGAGTCTCCATATGCACTGTTATACTCATTTACACAGTTCATGAATCAGTTTTATTCATGATGTTAATACTGAGCATAATATTTACAATAATAGTTTTTGCTTTTGTGATTTTTTTTTTTTGAAAAAACAAAAATTGAAAACAAAATGATGCAACATTTATTGTCCTATTCTTTATGAAATAGAATATCCCTTTTTTAATAATATATATATTTTGTTTTATTCTAATAATTACTCAGTCATTTGCCAAATCGCTTAATCCTGCTAGGGTCGCGGGGAGGCTGGAGCCTATCACAGCCAACACCAGGAAAAGGCTGGTACACCCTGAACAGCTTACCAGGCCATTGCAGGGCCTACACACAACCATTCACACTCACCTCCACACCTAAGGGCAGTTTGGAACACACAGTTAGCCTCATGTGCATGTCTTTGGACAGTGGGAAGAAACTATGTACCCGGAGGAACCTCGCGAAAGCATGGGGAGAACATGCGAACTCCACACAGAAACGTCTCACCCAGGACTAGAACGTAGGACTTGCTTGCTATAAGTTGGATTTGCTAACCGCTGCGCCACCGTGCCTCCTTCCTTTTCTTCATAAGCAAAAATAGTTCTGTACAAACATTTGTAAAGGTTGGAGTAAAATGTAGTAGCCTGTTATCTAAAGGTGTTTTTTTTTTTTGTTGTTTTTTTTATTTTATTTATTTTTTATAATTATTAGTGAAATTTTGATAACGTATAGGTCTTCTGTGGGCAGTGTATAAAAATCGCTCTGATTACTGTTAAGTCAGTCGCACAGCATTCCAGCTGAACACTAATGATGCTGCACAGTCTATCCACATCAGTCTATTAAGTAATTACCATCAATTGTTTTTTTTTTTTTTTTTTTTAAGGATGTAGGGAAACCTCACACCTTTGGCCTATGAAATTTTGGGGCTGGTGGTTGTTGAAGAAGACAGACACATTTCACTGCAGAAATAAAGGGTTCACCAACAACATTTAGACCACTGGCTTGTCCACGATATGTAAAGAGGGATCCATCGGAAAACAAACTAAACTATGAATTCTCAAATATGTAGTCTCCCCAATAGCAACATACGGCTGTGGAAGTTGGACGCTGAAGGAATCTGATCATAAACATATTAGTAGTTTTGAATTATGATGTTATAGACGGATGCTATGAATAAGCTGGATGTTATTGATGAATAATTGTATGTTATTCTGTTTGGAATATTATTAAAAATAGGCAAGAATTTCCTACATTTCAGGTTTATTTCTAAGCTAAACTACGACAAACTAAGACAAATTAGCTGTCCTTACCTTACAGCAAAGTAGTCAAATTTTGCCTGTTTTCCTTGGAGCAAGAGTGCTGGGTTTTTTTTTCTTTGTATGCATATTTTTTTAGTATTTGGAACGCTATACTTATAAATCACCCACAGAGTGCAGAACACTCACAGTTAATCTTTATGCCTTTCTACCCTCAGGTATCTGAGCTGAAAGACCAGGGTAATAAGGCGCTGAGCGCTGGGAAGATTGATGAAGCAGTGCGCTGCTACACCGAGGCTCTAGCTTTGGACCCAAACAACCATGTCCTCTTCAGCAACCGATCTGCTGCCTATGCCAAGAAAGGCGACTACGAGAATGCCCTGAAGGACGCATGCCAGACCATTAAGATCAAGCCAGACTGGGGCAAGGTAAATGATGCTGTTAGTGCTTTTGAGGACTGTTGAGCTCTCTGTTGTATTGACTTTCAGAGCATAGGGATGGAAAAGCACAACAGCGCTGTTGTTGTTGTTGTTTTTTGAGTATAGCTGTTTAATTCCTCTTTTCCAACACAGCTGAGAATGACCTACAGCTCTGTTAATGGTTTGACCCCAGAGGTTTAAGGCTTTAAAGTCTTGTGGTAACCTTAATGGTGTTTTAGATACAAAAAAAATTTGAGGTCTGGTGCCCATCTCAATCGACTCTGGGCGAGGGCAGCATAATGTTGTAATGTCATAAGAACTAAGGGAGGGGGGGGGGGTTCTTTTTTTTTTTTCTGGATCGGTTTAATTAGGCACTTTGTAAAACCCAGCATATACACCTTTAACAAAGAAAATTTGATTCCTATTACAGTCTGCGAGTGCATAATGATGCAGTATTTAAATGCAAAGGGTTATTGAATTGCCAATGATGGAGGGGAAAACTAATAAAACCTCGTGCAGGGAAACAATATTGACCGTGTCCTTGGGGATAGTGTTCAGTTTTTCTCTGTTTATTTTGTGTACGCTGAATATAAAGATAAAAGAGCATGCCGACGAAGAGTATCCCCCATGCTTGAGTTTCCAATAGTTTTCCGCTTTATTTTACAACTTTCAGGGGTTTTGTACACCGATAGACTTTGTGTGGTAAGGCTACAGTTAACAACCTAAGGCTAGTTAGAAAGTGCTAAGCTGCACAGGCGCAGGGTCATTCTGATTACTACACGTGAGAATTTCTTTAAAAAATGTCGTAAAAGAAGAGAAATTAATGAAACAAAAGGGCGTGTCAAAGTTTACCCTAACAGTTAGGATGTGGGGAAACAAAAACAAACAAACAAATGTAATTTCTTGTAAATCCCATAATCTTGTCATCACGACAACTTTGAGGTCTTGATGATAAAATATTAACTCGCCAGCTTTTGTGGTCTTAGCAGAGCAGAACACCTTAACGTATTTGATTTCTCTGATGTGTCCGTTTCAGGGTTACTCACGAAAGGCTGCTGCCTTGGAGTTTTTGGGAAAGTTTGAGGATGCCAAATTAACCTATCAGGAGGGTCTCCGGCAAGAGCCGTCCAACCAGCAGCTAAAGGATGGCCTTCAGAACATCGAGGCACGACTAGCAGGTATACACACGTATGGAACTGTAATAATGGTGCTGTAATTACATCCAGCAGTCTGCTAAATGACACTCGTAATCCAGATGTATGGATTTTATGATGTGTTCACAGTTATGACTTTGACACGGAAAGGTTAGCACAGCGCTGTCTTGGTTCAAGCGAATAATATTGTGGGAACATTGTTGCTAGGCAACTAGGGGTATGAATGCTCAGTAAGGTTAATCATTTTGCTGGCAGCTGTTAAATTTTTTTTTTAACTGAACATCAAGGCGTAGTGATGGCGGGAACAAGATATAACTGTGAAGACGATCAACATTCCCCTCATGACAATGAATGAATAACTATACTTGTGCTACACTAGCATTGACGACAAGCCGTTGAACTTTAATGAGCTATATTGAGCATTTATATCTCTTAAAGTCTGAGCATTGATACCATTTTTTTTCAAAATTGTATACCGTATTTATTATTATTATTATTTTTTTTGTCCCTTATTTTCTCTCATCGATTATCTGTTTCTGGTGTGTTCCTGCGCTATAGAGAAGAAAATGATGAACCCCTTTGCCATCCCTAACTTGTACGAGAAGTTAGAGGGGGACCCCCGAACCCGAGCCCTGCTGTCTGACCCCAGCTACAGAGATCTGCTCGAACAGCTCCGCCAGAAACCATCTGAACTCGGCACGTAAGTGTTCCGTCACTCCGTCTCAATATCTCACTCTGTCAGGTTTGATCTGCCAGATTGTGCTTGCTGTTTTCCATTTTAGTCATTCTGCTCCTGCCTTCTTTTTTCTTCTATCTATCTAACTGTCAGTCTCGCAAGCCTACACATTTGGCGCTGTCCTCCTTAATCACTTTCTCCCTTCTTGCTACACACTGAGTTCTCACTGCCTGTCCACTCACCTATCCTCAGCTTTGCTACATGCTGTCCATCCCAGTTTTCCTCTGTCATTCTCTCACTTTGTGACAGGATCCTGTTTCCTGTTCTCTCTGTAGGAGGTTGCAGGATCCACGTGTGATGACTACGCTTTCAGTGCTGCTCGGATTCGACCTGGCGGGCATGGAGGAAGATGAGGAGCCGACTCCGCCCCCTCCACCTAAGCCCAAAGAGACAGCCCCATCCCCTCCCAAAGAGGAAGATCTGCCAGAGAATAAGAGATTGGTACAAAATCAAAATGTTACATCACATGTAATGAGTAACGGGTTTTGTGTTTATAATTTCCCCACAGTTAATTCCAACAAATCCCACCTCTTGTGCAATGATTGTTTACTCCACCTGTTCTGTTGGCTAACTGTTCTGTTGGCTAACTACTGAATATACAGGTGTCAAGGTCCAAGTTTTAGAACAATGATTGTTATATGCTAACCTAGACAGTGCTGATTCAGTGATACCTAAAAATTAAATACTAAGAAGAGAAATAGAAAATGAGACGACAAAATATATTAGCCTAAAATATCGATCCATACATTTTCCAGATCAATATCGAGATCGAAGGGATTGTGCACCTCGCATATCAGTGACATTGTCTAATTTATTTATTATTTAAATTATTTTCTTTGTCTCTGATTTTACCTAGAAAATATCTGAATGAATTCACAAGACTTGGCACCATTAGCCAGTAGAAACCTAAGTGACTTATGGATAATGCTCATGAAAACTACTCCAGGATATAAATGTGTGACCGATGGCTGTAAATCCATTAGTAATGTAAATATATTGATTATTATATACTCTTTTGAAAGAACATGGCCAGGCATGTTCACTTCTTTTTGTCTGTCACCAATATTTCTACCCCAAGCAGCCCAGTGAAATTACCCAAAACTTTTTTCTTTTAATGTCTACAGGCATTTTACACATGTTTTTGAGCATTTAGACCAATCTTTACTTAATTTTTAAAATGTATACTATACATGTTTATCCATAAGTACATACCAAATTTCCTAATTTTGCTGGAGCCCATCTTACAATGGCAGGGCTGATAAAATGTCCATGATATTGTGTCATTTACACTATTGACATGCTATAATCCATGTCATCTCATTCATCATGAGACATATCTCAAAACCATAACCTTTGATTTAAAGTAGCTAAAAATGTGATTTGCAGGCAGAAACAAGATAGCAAAAGATAATTTTTTTCAAATTCTGGAACTTGGTGGGGTGGGTGGGTTTTTTTCTTTCTTCCCCATTAGCCTTACCACTATGCTACCAAGTATGTATCACACCAGACCTTTACTATATTTGTAGTTATAAACCTCTTTTAAAATAAAAAAGGAACAAGAAAAAGAAGATTCGACATCTCATACACTAGTATACTCAACCGTTTTTATGGGGCCTGCCGCGATTTTATTATTAGCACTGTTGGCGCCTTTGTGAAGATTTGAGAAAGCAGAGTAAGGAAAAATGGAGACAACTAATCAGCAAGGGATTTGTTGGATTGCTGCAGGAGGGAAAAGTTGCACATTAGTGCTTTAAAAGTTTGACTGTTTTGCGATGGTGACGTGCACTATTTCTTAACTGTCTGATCGGCAGAATTTGGTCTGACGTGTGTAATTTGTCATCTGGAACTTCCCCTGGGTGTAGCTTTTAATAAAGGGAAGGTCTGATGGAGCTTTGCTCTCTCTTCAAACAGGCACTGAAGGAGAAGGAACTTGGCAATGCAGCATACAAAAAGAAGGACTTTGAGACTGCGCTTAAACACTATGATGAGGCATGCAAGCATGACCCCACCAACATGACCTATCTGTCCAATAAGGCTGGTATGAGAAACACACACACCTCTTTATTGTATGGTCATCGACTTATCCTTATCTTTGCAACATATGCTTAAGGGTTTGCACATATTTAGTTACTCAAGGTGGCATAACACTAAACTATTTTTTTTTTTTCCCTTTCCTTTTTAAAAAAAAAAAAACAATCGCCTGGAGAGTGCAAACCTCCACCAAGCCACCAAAAAAAAAAAAACCTTTTACGTACACTGCACCTCCTGCTGGGCCTGCTGTTATACAAAACATTAAAAAAATAATAATAATTCCTTAAAAAAATTCCTGAATCCGTAATTTGAGCTGGATCGTCTCCAAAATCAAGGGTTCTCCTTTTGCAAAGCCTCGTGCCTGGTTGAAATTTCACGAATATCCACATGCAACCTTTTTTTATTTATTTATTTATTTATTTTTTTAAATGCATAATCCTGATTCAGAAAACAGCATACACACAAACCAAAGGTTAAACATAGCACCCTTGGCGGAGGTACTGTATAAGGAATTAGGAAAATTTACTACATGCAGAAACTTGGTGTCGGCAGTCATGAATCTGTGGTTAGGGTTATGAAGTTTGATAGAGCCCTTGATCCAGGTTTTTAGCACTATTTAGTTTTATCACTCCATTATATCTGAGTCATAAGTTAATACAAGCATTATTTAAATTACTAAACATAAATCCCATTGTCCAGCTAATTTGTTTATTTTTGTTTCACGGCAGGAGAAGCATGTTGATTCAGTATGTATGTAGATACGCTAATGGAGTTGTTTAGCAAGTAGCATGGAGCTAAACAGGTCAACAATGGTGTATATTTACTTGTATTTATATTATGAGCTCCTCTGTTTGGCTTTCCTTAGTGCATGCAGTCAGATTTGAACAAGGGGAATGAGTCGTGCTTAAATGCTACTCATAATTTATTAATGTAAATGACTTAAAAGGTAGCATTACATTGATTCTCTATAAAAGATTGAATTCTTTTTAAGGCATCAAGATGTGTGTGCAAGTATTTTTGCTGTTTTCATGTAACCCTGCAGTTTCATTGCACTTAATGCCTAAAAACATCGCCACATGCACCGCAATTTTTTTATCTGCTGCAAAATTTGGCATTCTAGACCAGTAAAATCCTAGAGGGGCAGTTTACTAAATGCTTCCACTAACAGTTAATTCATTGATTAACTTCATTATTGCAAGTTTATCTGAAATTCTTGTACTGCAGAGTTTGTATTCAGTTTCTCTTGTTTTTTATTTCAGCTGTGTTCTTCGAAAAGGGAGAATTTGAGAAGTGTCGAGAGCTCTGCGAGAAAGCCATCGAGGTGGGACGAGAAAATCGTGAGGACTACAGACAAATCGCCAAGTAAATGTCTTCACATTGTGCTTCTCTTGAACTCCAGTGGAGCGGTTATATAATTCCAGTGTTGTTTCATAGACGTGTTCATGTTCTACCTACACTGATATGCCTCATCAGCATTAGCCTACACATATTAGATCTATATTTTGAGAAAATAAAGTTACTACTCAAGTTATACTGTCAATAGATTGATTACATGATTCATACACCATTCACTTGTTTATTTTGTCAGTTTGTGTGTAACATAGTTCAAAGTTATGCATAGATTTTCATGAAATTTTTTTCTACAATAGGGTGTGGAGCAAATAACAAACCATAAAATTTTGGATGTGATCCATGCATGGGATCATGTTTTAGGGGGGGTCCAAAAAAATGCCTATTCTTTTTAATAGGGCCAAAAGTTCATAAGATGCCCACTAGGGGGAGACCATTATAACTATGCCAAGTTATAATAATCCATTTGTGCCTGGCGGAGGTATCTTTCACTCTATGCTTGCACCTGTAGATTGTACATGTGTGTAAAAATGTTGTCACTGTTCTCTGACAGGGCCTACGCCAGGATTGGGAACTCCTACTTCAAACAGGAGAGGTATAAGGAGTCCATCCAGTTCTTTAACAAAAGTCTGACAGAGCATCGCACCCCTGAGGTGCTGAAGAAGTGCCAGCAGGTGGGTTTACAGTAGGGAAAAAAAACGATGTCATGGAGTACTTTTTTTTTTTTTTTTTAGGGACCGTCTTCAGGGGGGATAATTAATTAATTAATTAATTAATCCTATGAGCTGATTGTGTTTTGTGTTTTACCTGAGTAGGCAGAGAAGATATTGAAGGAGCAGGAGAAACTGGCTTACATCAACCCAGAGTTGGCTTTGGAGGAGAAGAACAAGGGCAATGAGGCTTTTCAGAATGGTGGGTGCATATAGAAGGTTGAATAACATTTTTATTTTAATTATTATTAAACCTATGAAGGTGTGGGTTTATTTTGATGTCTCTAAGTTTGCTTGCATGGTAACGCCTCTAGATCCTTAGTGAAATGTAAATAAAATAAATAAATGTTATACATTCTGATTAGAAAGATTGTGTTTTGGGGTTAGAGATTAAATTTCTGGATCCCTGTGCCCTCTTTGACTATTGTGTTGTGTAGGTGACTATCCCCAGGCCATGAAGCACTACTCCGAAGCCATTAAGAGAAACCCAAATGATGCCAAGCTCTTCAGTAACAGGGCAGCCTGCTACACCAAGTTACTTGAGTTCCAACTGGCCCTCAAGGTACATTAAAGTAAAACACACTCATGCTCAGGCTAACCTGCTTTGAACACGGGAAGCGATGCCAGCTAGAATTCAGTTAATCTTTTAAAGTGGGAAGCAGGCAGACAGGTTGGGTAGCAGTGTGGTGGGCTGGGCTACCCCCAAGAATAAAAATGAACATCTTTTGAGGTGGCGGCACGTGGCTCTAGATAGTTGTGCCTCAGATAAGAGGCAGGACAGTGAGCGGGAAATGCTTTCCATCTGAAAGCACTCTAATGCTTTTTATCAGATGCACACATGTAATCTTTAGACATGATGTTCTGGTTTGTCTTTTATAGGATTGTGAGGACTGTATCCGACTGGACCCCAGCTTCAGTAAGTCAACATCCTTAAAGATTACACTTTTTTTTTTAATAACATAAAATATACCTGGTCTGGCGAACTGTTCAGGATGTACCTCGCCTTTGCCAGTGTCAGCCTCCCCGTGTCCCTAGTAGGAGTGAGCAGTTTTGCAATTGAATGAGAGTGTGTATATGTGTGTGTTGTTTAAGTGTGTGTGTATGTGTATGTATGTATGTGTGTATATATATGTATATAGTTTGATCTCATTTTTTTGCTTGTGTGTAGTTAAAGGATACACACGCAAGGCAGCGGCGCTGGAGGCGATGAAGGACTACTCCAAAGCCATGGATGCCTATCAGAAGGCACTGGAGCTGGATGCAAACTCCAAGGTACACACTCAGAATAAACGCTATTTTAGGAGAGAGAGATTTGTAAGTTCGTGCTTGAGATTTTGCTGGAAAGAGTATAGTTTTTTAATGAGGTTTCTTAAATGAGTTTTATTCTTTTTCTTTTTTTTTCTTCTTTTTTTTCCCCCCGAGTTTTCTCACTAAGTTTTTTTTTTTTTCGCCATGGCCAGTTCCCATCTATCAGACATCTCTTCTCTATCACGCAACAGTTACCAACCAGGCGAAGGTCACCACATGGTTCCTAAGAGGTGTAACATACTCAGAGGAAACCGCTATGCCCATTTTCAAAACTAGTGTCTCTCCATCTCTGACAGCCTGGCCAGTAATGCTCTCTTGGGCTCCCGGCTTCAGTTTGACTGTTTCAGGGTTAATGTTCTGGGAAGATGAGCTCTTGTCACTGCTTGTTTGGAACACTCAGCTGTTCTGTGTTTTGGTTTCTTATTTGTGTGTGCATGCAGGAGGCCACAGAGGGGATGCAGCGTTGCATGATGAGTCAGGCCATGAGGAATGATAACCCAGAGGACGTGAAGCGACGAGCCATGGCTGATCCAGAGGTGCAGCAAATCATGAGTGACCCTGCCATGCGCATGATCCTGGAGCAGATGCAGAAAGATCCACAGGCCCTCAGCGAGTAAGACACAAACACATTTCAGTTTTAGGCACAGTATTTGAGTTTGAAGTCTGAGTTTCCTGGGGGGTGTACATACCCAGCTGGCGACAACGTCCCTTCAAACAATGACAGGTTACGATGGGAGATTATGCGCCAACAGACAAAATCTCATTTTTAAAGCCAATGTGTATACTTCTAAAATGACATGTTAACAGTCACCATTAGCATGTAGCATGTTCTTTGTACAACTTTCAAGCCTTGATTTGTTCTTGTTCTCCCGTCTCCTCCCTCACTGCAGCCACCTGAAGAACCCAGTCATTGCTCAGAAGATTCAAAAACTCCTAGATGTCGGACTCATAGCCATCCGGTGATCAAGAGAGCAGAGTAGAACCAGAGCTGACACCAATCCAGATCAATACCACCAGAAGACCTCAGAGGATAGAAGACTCCATTCCCCCCAAAAAAAAGAAAGAAAAAGAAATAATTTTGCTTGTTAAATTGTACAATCACCATCATTTTGTCCAAAAATATTTAATTTTAACTGTAAGGCGTTAGTTTTTCATTAAATGTTATGTGAAACATAACATGCAATGCTACATTTGCTTCTTAGCACTCCAGTACCAGCGATGTTCATCTAACATGCAGTCAGAAGCTTGTAAATCATCACTCTATTCATGTAACTCTCCTCTTTCTCAGAATGGGGTATTTTAACAACCTTTATAGATTCAGTACAATACGCCGCAACCATTCTGAGATTCATATCATCATCATCATATTGTGAGATTTTGATGCCTGTAGATGCAGAACACTGCAAAACATAACATCTTAGCAAGCAAAAAAATATAGGACAGCACGATGGCGTAGTGTTTAGCATGTCTGCTTCACGGCAAGAAGGTACTGGGTTCGAGGCCCGGGTTTCTGTGTGGAGTTTGCATGTTCTCCCTGTGCTTGCATGGGTTTCCTACAGTCCAAAGACATGCATGCACTAATTGGATGTTCCAAATTTCCCTTAGGTGTGAGTGTGATTAGTTGTGTGTGTTGCCCTGTGATGGTCTGGCGAGCTGTTCGGGGTGTACCATGCCTTCGCCCAGTGTTGGCTGAGATAGGCTCCAGCCTCCCCGTGTTCAGCAGATTATTGATTCATAGATTTTTTTTTTTTTTTAATATCAAAATGTCCAATCCTGCACAATTGGCATATAAATGAGCTTGTTTCTAGAAATAAATACTTAGTGTCTTTAGCTAACATTATCTGCCAATAAAACAAGATAAGAGCTTTCAAGGTTTCTTGTAATCTTATAATAGAAATTATTGGATAAAGTGCATTTTGGAGTATTGGTATTCTAGCTTGCTGAAATGTCATGTTTTGCAGTAATGACTCAAAAAGCCAACATTACCAACGTGGGCATTATAGTGGTTAAAGAGAGAAATGTGAATTTTACAACATAATGCCCTAGCATGTGTCTGTGGGTGAGACGGTTCAATACTAACAGCATAAAGGAATTAAAAAAAAAAAAAAAAAATCTACCCTGCTCTTTTACTGAGCCAAGATATAGACATAGCAGTCCTGTAGTTTGCTCTTAATGCACTTAATTTTTTTTTTGCGAATTCCAGTATTTGTAATTTATACATTGAGGGACTCAGAATGAAGTAAATACAACTGATATCAAACAGGGTTGTTTTTTTTTTTTTTTTTTTTTTTTTTTTCAAGTCAACCACAAATTCTTTTTTCCTTTCCCCTTGGCTTTTGAGTGGACTTTCTTACAAAAGTCCCAAGTT
>JBCNYH010000005.1:18092697-18097697 GCA_039654325.1 Tandanus tandanus
GGCACTTAATTTTTTTTTTGGGAAGTCCAGTATTTTTAATTTATACAGTGGGGGGCTCAGAAGGAAGGAAAGACAAATGAGCTCAAAAAGGGTTTTTTTTTTTTTTTTTTTTTTTTTTTTTTTTTTTAAATTAAATATAAAGTCTTGTGTCCGTTCCTCTTGGATTTTGAATTGGATTTTCTGCCAGAGTTCCACATTGGATCCGAACACATGAAAAAGTCAAAAGGGAGCCTAGTATCACCACAGCAAGGGATCCGAAATGATAAATGCTGTGTCTGTACCATAGAGGTTGGTTTGTGTAGATGAATTTGAGAAAGCAGTTGCTGTGTTTCAATGGTTTCTATCTGACAGGTGCTGATCTATGATCAGCTCCTAGTATTTACGTACAGGTAAACGGTCAGTGGGCGATGCAATGTAATGAGATGAGTTCTGGTTGAAATTCACTGTGAAATGACACCATCTTTTCAAATAGAGTGCAGTTTGACACCCATCGAATCCTCTTACAGTGTATCTAGTCATTTTACATAAACTTAAATATCTTTATATATAATTAGTATTATAAGCAAATCGTGGTCTTAGATTGGCACTCTTAACTTTGTACATGTGACGTCCATGTTCAGCCATGAATCTTCTCGATTGTACTGTATGCAAGACTGTGGTTGCTGAAGTGTTAAGGTATTTGGTTTCCGTTTACATCAAGTCTTGGAGTCTTCATTATTTCCAAATGCAACATCAAGGTCTTTGTGTCTGCAAGTCTACAAACGCCTCGCTGTTATCAGTCTCGTATGTGCTTCGATACATGGCGTCATCCGACATGTGGATGTCTTTGGCTGCTTTCATGCTCAGTGTTTTTGTTTTGTTTTTATTTTTTATTTTTCACTTCAATAAATTCTGATACATATCGCATCATCTTGAATGCATCCAGTTGAGTTGCTCCTTACACAGTTAATAAAGCAGAGCAGAAGTTACTGCCACACCACTTACTGTAAAAACCTTTGACCAAGTTCTACAATGGGCCTGTATGCTATAACGTATATGCATAAAATAGTTCTAGAATGTGTAGATGGGCATTAATTAAAGGTACAGTGTGTAGTGGTTGGGAGGATCTATAACCAGAAGATAAGTACATCAAGAAATAAGTTTTTATCAATCTATTAACCTTTTTTTTTTTTTTTAAGTTGAGTTTTCGGAACCTTACAAAAAGCTGTTTGTTTCTACATGGGGAGTGGGTTCCCTACCACGGAGGCCGCCATCTTGCACCGCCATGTTTCTACACTACCATCCAGAACCATCCGTGCGTCGAAGGAGAGGAGTCTGGAATGAAATCTCAATTGGTTGCAATCTGGAACCTCACCACTATATGCCACTAGATACCACTAACACTTACACACTGTACCTCTAACTAAACAGAGTCATTTTAATTATGTAAACAAATCTGTTAGGGTTAAAAATAAATAAATCGTATTGATCGTAATGTATCTGTTCTGGAAAAGATAAGACAAACTAATATATCAATGTGTCAGAATTCTGAAAAAAAATATATATCCATGTGTTTCTAAAGCAATCTATGTTTTGTCCTTTTGTCTGTTTTAGATCTGCATCCTACACTTCATTTATATAAACTAAAAACCAAATGCAGTGTTTGGAACATGGCACATTAAACCGACACTTTCAGGATGTGTAATACTAGGTGGCATAATGGGTGGCATGGTTGTGTAGTGGTTAACACGGTCACCTCTCAGCAAGAAGGTCCTGGGTTGGAGTCCCAGGCTCGGCGAGGCCTCTTCTGTGTGGAGTTTGCATGTTCTCCCTTTCTAGAAACTCCGGCTAAATGATACCAGAAAACTGGGTGCTCGTTGCTTGATTTATTTGTGTAGTAGTTCCAACTTTATCCAGGAGAGGGCAGTGCACACTGCCAATGTAATGTCTCGTCCCTAATCTGATGTGACATTTTTGATTCTTCATAGATTTTTTTTTTTTTTTGATTCACACCTCATAATGCACCAGGGTATTTTTAGAGATTATTTCCTGCCATCATTTCAATACAGCAACATCAGAGCTCTGACAATTCAGCTGTGTTGTGTTTTTATTGTTAAAATATTAATTTCTTTCTTTTAAAAAAAAAAAATGTAATTGTCTAGAATCATATGTGCAAGTCAAGTGTGTGCAGTTTTCTGTTTTTTTTCTATTATTGCTTCTCAAAGTTGTGCACAAAACAGGAAAAGAAACCCTGTTCTATGAACAAAACGCTTAAGAAATAAGCTAAAAGAGGAACAGTCAATGTGAAACTGTGTGTGTGTGTGTGTGTGTGTGTGAGAGAGAGAGAGAGAGAGACAGAGAGAGACAGAGAGAGACAGGAGGAAGTGACAGAAGAATCAACCCGTGGAAGAGAGGGTGACAAAAACCAAGGGCGTAGTCTGTTAAATACGATTGCTGGGTACCACAAACAAGGTAAGGAGAATAGTATCAAAAGGGAGGAAAACATGTTCTCTCTCTCTCTCTGTGTGTGTGTGTGTGTGTGTGTGTGTGTGTGTGTGTGTGTGTGTGTGATTGGGCTTGGGTCTGTCTAGAGGAGTGGAAAATTAGTTAGGCCTTGATTACCTCATGGTTAAGACTCTCAAACGGTGGATGATTTCAATAAAGGGGGAAACGTAAGGCTATCTGATAATACCTGTGTAAAACCTGTGAAACTGGGTCTATCCTGTTAAATTTAACAAATTAAAGAAAGTTTGGGTCCTATTACACCATTGCTGTAAATATGAAATGGCATTATTATTGTGGCAGGCTCTGAATATTCTAAGTGATTATACAGCAACATGTACTACAATACTGTTAAATCGTCACTTCTGATTGGTCAGTTGGTGTTGTTACATTTTTTTCTGTAAATGAAGTCACAGCTAAGTATTAATGTGCTCACTATAATACCGTAATGGTTTTGTACTGACAGCTAATTCACAGGAATTACAAAAATAAATAAATAAATAAATTATATAGCAAAACATAGAATCATAGCTAAGGGTGAGGTTTCTGTAAGGAGATGTTTTTATTTAAGATTCAGGGAAGGAGTCGTCAGTGTCAGGGCTTTACTGTGCGCCACTCGAGAGTGGTTAGCATGTCCGCCTCACAGCAAGAAGGTCCTGGGTTTGAGTCCCGGGCCCTGTGTGGAGTTTACATGTTCTCTTTGTGCTTGTGTGGGTTTCCTCTGGATACTCTGGTTTTCTTCCGCAGTCCAAAGACATGTACATTAGGCTAATCGGCTGTACCAGATTGCCCCTAGGTGTGAATGTGAGTGTGTGTGCTGCGTTGGTCTGGTGAGGTGTTTAGGATGTACCCTGCCTTTGCCCAGAGTCGGCTGAGAGAGACTCCAGCCTCCCTAGTCAGATTAAGCGGTTTGGCAAATGTATGAGTGAGTGATTCAGTGAGTGTATTTCTTATAATATTAGGGTGTGATGATATCTTTTAAATGAAAAAAAAAACACAGACACTGGTGAAGGAACAATGCTTTGTGGTTGGTGTAGTGGAATACGAACAGAAACGAATATATTTTGCGAATGTTCCACGATATCAGGGCCCATCACACCACTCAGTCCCTGAATATTTTCCTATAACAGCACACTCCGTTATGTTTTATTCCTCACATGAGCCACTCTCACTTCACTCTGCCTTTCTTTCCCCACTTTCTCTTTCTATGTGTGATGCTTCCCAGCATGGCAGTGTGGGATCTGTCCATCACCGTAGAGGAACTGGGACCAGAAGCTCCACCTCTTAAAATCAGCGTCACATCCGACCTCCATATTGGAGGGGTCATCCTCAAAATCGTGGAAAAAACACGTAAGGAAGCACGTAAAGTTTTTTTTTTAGTTGTTTAATTATGAATTATTGGATCTGTGTCATGATTGGACTATATCTATTATATGATTTAAAAGTCTTATTATTTTGTAATTGTTTTTTTTTAATGTCATTGTAATGACTGTCCATCATTTTGACAACAGCAGAATGATTGGATATGAAAAACGAGCACACTGAGTGCTTTCGGTCTCAACACGTTCACCATTAAAGGTACAGTGTGTAAGATTTGGTGGTATCTAGTGGCATCTAGTGGTGAGGTTCAAGAATGCAACCAATTCAAATTTCATTCCCAACCCCTCTCCGTCGATGCCTGCATAGTTCTGGGCTACTGTAGAAAAACAAGATGGCGGCATCCATGAGATGTGTATTTTTTTCCACCCAGTTGAGTACAGGGCGGCTAATTACCATGAATGGACGGATGAACCCTAACCTTAACCCTAATGCTAACGACGAGATCTTCCCAAGCCATACTGTTAACTTGCATGTGTGTAAGTATAGGTTGCCTTGTATGCGAAGGCCATGAATCTAACAGCTTACGAGCCATGAAGTATATTGGGCCTGGACAGTACAGGACAGACACACCCATTATGGTAATTAGCCCAGTAGTGGCCTGGGGGAAAATTCATGACCTGCTTTCTGCGTAGCTATAAACAGCTTATATTAATGCTACTAAAACTCAACTATAATAAAAACTTATTTACAGTACCTTTAATATTATATAGCAGGAATAACAGACAGAGCTGTGTATCAAGTGTTTCTAAGAATATTTTATACTTCTGTGCTTCTGTGTGGCTGAAAGATTGTCTGTTCAAATCCCAGAAGTCTCAGTTCAGCTCTGTGCTGGATGAGATCCAGCACCTTTTTGCTTGGATGTTTTTATTACGCTGTGAGACATTAGTAACTTTGTGTAATGTCCGCTGCTGTGCTGTAGAGATTAAGAAGGACTGGTCGGACCATGCGCTTTGGTGGGAACAGAAGCAGCAGTGGTTGCTGAAGCCGGCGTGGACACTGGATAAATATGGGATCCATGCTGATGCTCGTCTCTGCCTCACCCCCCAGCACAAACCTCTGAAGCTGGCCTTGCCGAATGGACTCACCGTCAGGCTCCTAGCCTGCTTCTCTGGCCCCATGTTCCGCAGTGTGATGGGAAT
>JBCNYH010000005.1:18102697-18104281 GCA_039654325.1 Tandanus tandanus
GTGAGGGGTCCCGAGGGCCAGAGAGTGAGCCACATAACACTATTCCAGCCAATCATCAAAAGCAACCCTGTCGCTGATGGATGTGAGAGGAGTTGGGGCTGTCGTCATTAGTGTTTATTGCCTTGGCAATATTCATCCATGAATTTGGGGGGCAGAATTTCTGGAGGAACACTGAGCACAGATGTGTATTTGTTAAGCTGTTAAGTTCAAACAGCTAAACAAAGTTGTTTGGGGCAGCTGTGGCCTAATGGTGAGAGAAGCAGGTTTGGGATCTAGGGGTTACTGGTTCGATTCCCGAACCAGCAGAAAAAATGTGTGGCGGTGGGGGGTGAGCTGCACCTTCCCCTCCTCTACCTTCATGGCTGAAGTGCCCTTGAGCAAGGCACCTAACCCCTAATTGCTCTCTGGGTCCCCCAGTGTGTGGCAGCTCCCTGCTCCAAGTGTGTGCTCACTGTTTACGTGTGTGTGTGTGTGTGTGTGTTTGCTTTCAATGGGTTAAATGCAGAGCCAAAATTTCCCTTGTGGGATTAATACAGTACAGTATATCAAAAACAACAACTTAATCTGTCTGTAGACTGTGACTGCACCTGTAGTGTAAACTTTCAAATTGCAGTCTGTCTAAGCTGCTGCTGTCAAAAAAATAAATAAATAAAATAAAAATATTACCCAGCACTTTCTGTCCAATCATGTTCGAGCATTCATCAGCTCTGTGGTATAAACTGACATGACACTCTCGGCTTTGACGGATCTAACATCTCTGGAGAAAAGAAAAGACTTGGCTGTGCACTGTACCAGTGAGTGAAGTGACGGAGCCGTGAATAGCGCGCCTTGTTTTGCAAAGGCTGCTTTTTTCCCCCTCTTTTATCTGCTACACAAGCAGCATTTAATTATTTCCATTTTTCCCCCAACCTGAATAATGAATTTAATGAGCAGTGACTTTTAAATGTTTTTTAGAATGCTTACATTAAACTAATACCAATTTTAAGCAACGTAAAATAAAGTGCTCTACATTTGATATAAATTCTTGGTAGCTCAAGTAGGCGCTTAAGTCTGCTTTTCAGATAAGTATCTTCCCCTGTGTCCAGGTGGGTTACCTCTGGGTTCTCAGGTTTCCTCCCACTTCCCAAACATGTCTGTGGCTAGAATGCATAGTCAAATTAGCCTTAAAAGTGAATTTGTGTGGGTGGTAGTGGTGGTGGTGGTGTTTTTGAAGTGGTATCCCATTCGGCGTGCGTTTCTGCCTGGCCGGTGTTCCAAGGTCGTCTTTGGCTCGATACTGTGACCCTGATTAGGATACAGCGGCTACTGAAAATTAATGACTGGATAATTTGAGCACAAAAATGTAAATAATTTTGTAGTTTATTTACACTGTACATTAGGGGTGCTGGAAAAAATCAATTCATGTCTGAATCGATTCACATCTGAATCGCAATTCTTATTTATTAGCATTCTGAATCGATCCAAATTTTCAAGAATCGATGTTTAAAAACATGTTTTTTCAAACATATCCAACCTTACTCACATCGCGTACCGTTTGAACCAGACACGGCCTCCGTCGTGAATTGTTCCAGTGAGTGGCGGCTC
>JBCNYH010000005.1:18104381-18118280 GCA_039654325.1 Tandanus tandanus
ATATATATATATATTTATTTATTTATTCTGTTTCTTTGCAGCTTCTCTTTTAAAGCTGGCCAATGGCATGCCTGTATTCTTCGCTGAATCTCCTCAAATGGAGTCAGTGTATAAGATGATTTCAGTGAGTCAGCCAGCGCCGGCGCCTGAGACCATCACAAAAATGTACAGACCAACCAGCAAGGTGGACAAGGCACAGGTTAACAGCAGGTTGGCAAAAAACAACATCAACAAAACCCACACCCACACACACATGCGCAGCAGTTCGTAAAGAGGTGGATGGTAGCGTTGCATGTCACAGAGGGGGCATGTGCATGCTTACACCCCTCCCTGGTTGGTGGTGGTCGTGTGATAGGAAAGGCAAAGCATGAAGTGTGGGAATTAGATACAACTAAAATTAAGATAGAGGGGGGGGGTGGCACTTTCCTTAATATAGCATTTCGTACACTGTACACTGTACACTTCCTCTTCAAGGGTCAAGTCATCAAAAGAAGTTTCCTGTCTAAGTTCCCAAAATCTCAAAACTACATTATGTAAAATGATTAATATGATGATGACAACTGAGTTTGCAAAATAATTCATGACATGTTCAGAGTTTTTTATTATATTTGGCTCACATGGATACATTGGGCCCATGTACTGAAACTGAAATTATGAGCGTAACATTGCCGGAAATTAAATTATTATTCTTTTTTATTTAATTTAGAATATGTGGGAGGGATTTGCTTTTATTTCATGAGTGATCCTGTGTACTGTCCGTTCTTTACTAAAACTTATCATTACGAATATCAAATTAAATACCATACTGTTTTCCAGGTGGCTCGATTCGTCTCGGTCTCTCCTGCAGCAGGGCATCAAAGAAGACGAAAAACTCCTCTTACGCTTCAAATACTACAGCTTCTATGACCTTGCGCCGCAGGTGGCTAGAAAATGAAAACCTGCCATGATTTAATAAAATATTAAGCTTTGGGTCTCATGTTGAAGCTTGCTGATTGCGTGTGCCGCGTATCTCTGTATGCAGCTCGATGCTGTGCGTTTGACTCAGCTGTATGAACAAGCCAAATGGGCCATTTTGCTGGAGGAGATCGACTGCACAGAGGAGGAGATGATGCTTTTTGCTGCCTTACAGGTAGAAGATTTGTCACAGTTCTTTTTCGACATGACATAATTGTGCATTGAGGAATGTATTATAAAATACCCAAGAGTTTGCGTATTAGCATATAAACAAGGTATGTGTGAACAGATACAGTTTAATTTATCAGGAGGCAATATTACAATGCATACGCTACACGGAATTTACACAAACATCTGAATTTTATGAGTTTTAACCCACAAGTTGTTGGATGTTTCTTAAATTGGCACAAGTCTTAGCTACAGAACCGTCATGCAGTCGTTAAGACCCTTTTCTTAGCAAGTTACCATCACTTCACAGGAAAATAGTGATAGTCACAATGTTTTCTGTTTGTTTGCACTGTTATTTTACCTCAATATTTTCTGGAAAAAAAAAACGACGAAATAAAAAGCCACATGCTAGCTAGCTACTGTAGCAAGCTAAATTGTTAGCTTCAATCACTCTGCAAATTATTTACAAACTACAAAAATATGTAATTATTTCAAGTAAGGAATATTCCCTCATTGACTAATGTATTCAGATCATTTGTTAATTTATGCAAATATCCAATGATGCAGCAATACACTGCATAAAATCCTGTAACAACAGCACTCAGGGGGCGCAAACCTCCACCAAGCTCAGCAAGCCCCTCATATGAACCCACATTAACAAATATCTTCCTGTCTCACAATGTTAAAAAAAATCCTTTTAAAAATTGTATTCAGAATTTGATCTGGTTTATCTCCAAAAATCTAATAGAGTCTTCCTTTTCCAAAGCCCCACCTCTTGTAGAAATTTCATAAAATTCTGCTCATGACTTTTTGCAAATAACAACCTACACAGCACCCCCTGCTGGGCCTGCTGTAGTACAACACTTCCAAAAAATTGTCCTATTACACAATGTTAAAGAATCCTTTAAAAAAAAGTTAAAAATCTGATAGAGTCTTTCTCCTCCAAACCAACCTCTTCTAGAAATTTTATGAAATTCTGAGCCTCACTTTCTGTTGTAATCCTGCTAACAAAGACACAAACAAACTGAGTGTGAAATGTAACTTTCTTGGAGGAGGCAATTACAGACCAAGAGCTTCCTTAATGTTCAAACATCAGAATGAGAAAAAACAAAGATGTTATCAGTGATTTTTACCCATTGCATATTTGTACCATATTAGACTAGACTTTATAATCAGATACTTTCTAGCTTAAGTACCTCAGAAAAGTTTGCATCTTATCAACACGACGTTGAAGAGAAAGGACAGAAGTAAACAGCCAGATGGCTCGAGATATAAAGGATAAAATGACGCAAATAACTATGCTTTACAACCAAACCGTGGTGAAAAGAAAAGTGATATGTGATATGTTTTCAGCTTTCAACTGCACAGTTTTGTTCAACCTGTACACACTGTAGCCGCAGATCATTGGTCCTAAAATAAAGCATTTTAATACCACGAATTAAAACCTTAATAATAGTTGAATCAATTCTTTTGCCCTAATACATAATTATCAATCTTCTCTTTCTATTTGGTTTTACTCTTCTAGTACCACATAGGAAAAGCTTCCCTGACCGAGCAGTTGGTCGAATCTTCTCCCGCTATGGATGACCTGGACTCAGCTCTGCAGTGCCTGGAGGTCAGGATGGAGTCAGAGAGCAGCGCAGAAGAGATGCTGGTAAATATAAATTGCACCACTCTATTGGAGTATATTTCTCATTTAAAACCAATGCACGAGTGCTAATGCAATGCTAATCTGAATGCAATAAGCCTGGTGAAAAACAATAGATGTTGGTAGGTCTGTTATGATGTCTTAAAACAGCAGGTGATCATATACTTAAGAAACCATTGACTTGATTTTGCATGGCTTGTACATCCATCAGTCTGGCATCTGTATGCATTGTACTGCTGATTGGCTTTCATGCATCTCGATCCTGATTGGCTGTTCGTTCTTTGGCAAGAACTTGAAGTGTGCCAAGGTCTGGGAATATATAGTTGTCATTGTTTTTTATTCTTTATTTTTCCAGCGAACATGGGTTAAAACAATAGCAAATAATTCTTTAATTATGAATAAAAAAGCAATCATTTAATTAAAAAAAATAATAATTTGATGATCCCTGTGATACCTGTGATAATGCTATAACAGTTTACTTAATAGTGTTTAAATGGTTATATGAGTTTGTGTATATATAAGGTCTACAAAAAAATGTATTCTAAAGGCTACTTTGCCAATTTTAAATGAAATTTATGAAAATTAATGTTGCTTGGTGCAAGATTTTGAGGTTTTCCCTTCTTGCATACAAAAGTGCTATGGCAATGGTAATGAAAGGAACATTTTGTATTGGCTTTTGTTCCATCTGAGGGCTGTGTGTATCAAGTCACTATACATTTACCCTGTATTCAAGTTTTTTCCAATCAGAATACATACACAAAATAGCATAAAGAGGACACCACGGTGTACAAACATACTATTTAGTATGAAAGTACAGTATGGGGTTTGGGTTTTGTAACTCTGTGGAAATATATCTCAATTCTGAAAGACTTGGGACCCTGTGTAAAACGTAAATTGCATAAACTCATACTTTATTCACAATATAAAAGAAAATATATCAAGTTGGTGAAATTAAGACATTCTAATATTTCATGAATAAAATATCAGTTCATTTTGAACTTGAGGGCAGCACCATGTGAATAAAGTTCGGGAGGGGGGAAAAACAAAACGCTGGAGATATAAGTGGTACTAAAAAGAAACATTTGATTTGAAATTAATTTGGTCAATTGGTAACAGGGGCCAGTGGTGGCCCAGTGGTAGGGTGCTGGCTTACTGATCCGAAGGTCGGGGGTTCCAGCCCCACTATCACCGAGTTGTCACTGCTGTCCCCCCAGTGCAGCTAACTGGGTTATCAAAGGCCGCCCATGTCTCTCACTATCTGTGTTGAGAGACATGTAAAAGAACCATTACTGACTTTCGATAAAGTGTAGGCTGCCTTGGGTTGCCGTCAGTGTTTCAGCCCTGCGATGGCCTGGCGAGATGTCTAGGGTGTACTCTGCCCTCGCCCAGAGTCGGCTGAGATGGGCACCAGCCTCCCCGCGACCCTAATTAGGATTAAACGGTTCAGAAAATAAATGAATGAATGAATGATGAATTGGTAACAGGTGACAAGATGGGTATAAAAACAGAATCTGGGCAGAGGTTCACCAATCTGCAAAAAAATAAAAAAGAAAGAAAGAAACAAAAAAATTGTGGCACAATTTCAGAATTATAAATTTGCTAAGACTTTGAATATCTCACCGTCTGCAATACAGTCTGGAGAAATCTCAGTTCACAAGGGATCAGTATTGCATACCCATGAATTTTGGGTCCTCAGGTGACACTGCATGGGCTCAGGAACACTTCCAGAAATCATTGTCTGTGAACATAGTTTGCCATGCCGTCCACGAATGCAGGTTAAAGCTCTAGGATGCAAAGCCGTAAGTGAACATGATCCAGAAATGCCGCCATCATCTCTGGGCTAAAAACTGATCTGTGGTCAAACAAATTTAAATTCTTTTTTGGAAAAAGAATTAAGACGAAAGAGGAGTAGGACCATTGTTATCGGCACTTTGTTGGGAAACTAATATCATTTTGTAATATATAACTTTGTGTAGATTCTGAAGATTGTTACACTATGAGTGTGTGCAGTTGTGGGTCAGTTTATTTGTAACTTTGTCAAATCTCTGTTTCAATGCAGGATACTATGACAGCACCAGAGCTGCATGACTATCTAAAGATCTTCAGGTGAGATAAAGCCAACAAACACATTTTCAGAATGGAGAAACCGTGCATTAGCCTAAACGACAGGTCACAGAGTAAAATATGTACATGCTAATTAATTATATTTATTTATAAGTAGTTATTATATTTATTTACTTATTATGATTATATAGTAATGAATAATTAATTATATTCATAATAATGATACATAGCAATATGGCATCTCATGCATGGAATTAAATTCTAAATAAATGACATTTCACATAACAAAAATTGTGTAGTTAAGATTCAGTTATTTATCCTAAAGCATGTTTTTTTAGTTACTTGTGTAGGTTTTCTCTGGGTACTCCAGTTTCCTCTCATAGTCCAAAGACATGTACATAACGCTGATTGGCTGTTCCAAATTGCCCCTTGGTGTGAGTGTCTGTGTGTTGGCCCTGCGATGGTCTGGTGAGCTGTTCAGGGTGTAGCACGCCTTCACCCAAAGTCGTCTGAGATAGGCTCCCATGACCCTAGTAGGATAAATCAGTTTGGCGAATGAATAAATGAACATTATTCAGTCACTACGATTGATTATAAAATAAAATAAGAAAGGTGGGTTGTTGAACGTGAGAAAAATGTGATGTAATGATTTTTCTTCCTCCATAAAATCAAGCCTTGCCTATTGTACCACATCATTCAGTGTTCATATCTCTTTAGACCAAAGAAGCAGACGTTAAAGAAGTACAAGCAGTTCTGGTTCACTTTCAAGGACACATCTATTTTGTACTATAAGAGTAAGGAGGAGAGCTGTAAAGAGCCAATACAGCAGATGAACCTTAAAGGTAACAGTATTTTTGACTGTAGATTACACACAGCATATATTCATTCTAACATGCACACAGACTAATAAAGCCTCTTTCTCAGGCTGTGAGGTGGCTCCTGATGTAAGTGTAGCTGCCCAAAAGTTCTGTATCAAACTGCTGATCCCCGAACCAGACGGCATGAACGAGGTCTATCTGCGCTGCGAAAATGTGAGTGTGCTAGAAAATGTGCTTATTAAGTTGCAGCAACCAGAGATAAATACCCATAACACTGTCTCACTCAATCACTCAAAGTTCCGCCACCCAACAACACTGTTAGTCGAGTGCAGCCGATATATTTTATGTGCTATATATGCTCCTCCTCTCCCCTCCTTTCAGAGAAAGCTAGTGCGAATGCCTCAAGGCTAGAAGTGTGCTGCTTGCAACAAGCCAATAAAGTCGCTTTAAAAATTGATTTAGTTTGCTTTTACTTGTATGTTCCTGTGCACGATATACTAAAACAATTATTTGCCTTAGGCACTGTGGATGTCGCTGAATTGAATTGAATTGAATAGTCGCTCTATTCCAGGGGTGTTAAACATCACTAAAATTAAAGGTGGTCAAGGGCCAAATAATCACTGAACATTCTTTAAGATCTGCATGGCAAAATGATTCGTTGATGCATTTGTCTTTTTTCCTATATAGCATTTTCTGACAGCGCTTAACAGCGACAAGCTAGCATGCAATCTTTCTTGAATCATGAATAGCTAGCCCATTCAGTAATTTTCTAAGCCGCTTAATCCTAATTAGGGTCGCGGGGAGGCTGGCACCCATCCCAGCCAACTACGGGTAAGGTCGGGGTACACCCTGAACAGCTTTCCAGACCATCGTAAGGCCAACACACACACACACAACCATTCACACTCACACTTAGGAGCGATTTGGAACAGCCAGTTAGCCTACTGTGCTTGTTTTTGGACTGTGGGAGGAAACCGGAGGAAACCCACACAAGCACGGGGAGAACATGCAAACTCCACACAGAAACGCCCAGAGCCCGGGAATCGAACCCAGGACCTTCTTGCTGTGAGGCGGACGTGCTAACCACGGCGACACTGTGCCATTATAATGACTAGCTGTTTTACTTGTAATAGGCTGCTGCCACCTAGTGGAAGGATGATGTTTTACGGTAATGGTCGATGTGAAGAACGTACGATAATCATTCTTTGAAAGCTCTTGAGGGCCACATAAAATGAGTTTGCAGCGCGGATTTGGTCCGCGGGACTTGAGTTTGACACCTATTCACTATTCAGTGACATCGCCTAATGATTAAACAACAAACTGAAAAAAAAAAACAGCCACTCAGAATTACAGTGTTAGTTTTCCAGGCTGCTATCCATCTTCCCATCTTTGGGGTGGACAGAGGGTTAGTGAGTACCCAATGCGATGGGTAGTTTTATACTGAGATGTATCCCTTTATTTATTCCATTAATATTACATACTGCATGCATCAAAAGCAGTTCATGCAAACTAAGTTCAATAAGTACAAACTTACAAAATATATTAGATCAGAATGAGAATGATTTTATTTAAAGAATAGAACGAAACCAAAACGTTGCTGGGGAAAAACCAGTCAGCAGAAAACGGACTCATTTTGAATATTTATGCGGAAATATTTAGTAAATATGGAACCTACCAGGCGCATACTTCCCCATATACAGTATACCGGGTAGCAAACCTGCTAATACTAATGCTCCTGCTAATGCTATATACTCATAATTAATTTATAACACTGTACCTACGTGAGACCTCTGTGTGATGATGATTATTGTTGTGTATCCGTGCAGGAACAGCAGTACAGCAAATGGATGGCCGCATGTCGTTTAGCATCTAAGGGAAAGACCCTGGCCGACAGCTCTTTCTCAGGTGAGGTCCAGAGCATTCAGTCTTTTCTGGCCATGCAGACGACCACACCAGGAAATAAGACAGCCCCGACTGACGAGAGCATCAACACACACAGCCTTGTCTCTCCACGCTACCAGAAGAAGTACAAGCCCAAGCAGGTAACACCGCATAGGCCTTTGTCTGCTGCTTTCTTTGGTTTCAAAACAGAAAAAGGGGTAAAGCTGTAAGTTCTTGTCTTTGGAACAGAACCTTGTTTTTATGGGTTGCCTGTATTTTTTTAAAGCAGTATTTTTGTCAAATTAACCTTATGACAAAGAAAGAAAGAGAGAGGCTGAAGAAGGAACAGCTATTTATAGCTGCGATTTCAGGAACTATGTCGATTTTGCAGACATTTCTATATATGACATGTAACTCTAAATGAATAAGTGTGATGCGATTTAGTCAGGGCCTGCACCACAATTAGGCGAACAGGCAGCTGCCTAGGGAGCAGGTTAAAGGGGGTGCAGCCGTGCAGAATGCCAGAAATTTGTACTTTTTTGTTCAAGAAGCTGTTTGGAGGTACGCTTATATGCCATGGAAAATGTTAAATGCTACTCATACTAGGCAAATCAGATGCATTCTAACGTACATGACAAGAATTGTGGGAGGGTTCGGGTTGGGGGGCTTCAAGCTAGAATCTCATCTTGGGTGCCACAATGCCTTGCACCAGCCCTGGAAGTAGTTTAGGTGAACTGTTGAGGTATAATAAGAATTGAACATATTAAAGGAGCTCTGTTAGTGCTAATGCACATATGTAAACATTTACATCACACACACAACCATCACACTTACATATAGGGGCAATTTGGAACAGCCAGTTAGGCTAACATGCATGTCTTAGGACTGTTGAAGGAAACCAGTGTACATGGAGGGAAACCCATGTTAGCATGGGGAGAACATGGAAACTTCACACAGAAACAACCAAGCCTGGGACTCGAACATAAAACCTTTATGCTGTGATGTGGATGTGCTAACCACTATGCCGCCATGCCGCTCAATGGACTTATATGGGTACTGGTTTTATTTACACATGTGCTCATCTTACATGTTAAATAGTAACTAGAAGTGACCATCTTAGCGAAAAGAAAATCTTGTTTGAAAGTTGTGTGTCATGGCTTGAGGTTTGACCTTTCAAGGTCACACAAGGTCACGGGTAATAGTTCTATATGGTTCCCTATCAGTATACAATAGTGACAGCATGTCTACCACCATGTTTTCAAAGTTATAAGCACTCCATCTCCAAAACTCTGTGAACTTGCTCTGACCTTCACCTTTAATCTTGATCTTCCAAAATCAAATCATGCCTGGGACTTGTGTAGGAGAGTATCCCTACCAAGATTGGTAAAAATCTGTTTATAGACAAACTCACTCACTCTCTCACACCACTGAACCCTCTATTAGGGTTGCGGGGAGGCTGACGCCTGTCTCTGCAGACACTGGGTGAAGGTGGGGTACACCCTGAAAACACACAACCATTCACACTCACATCCACACCTTGGGGCAATTTGAAACTGTGTGGGAGGAAACCGGAGTACCCGGAGGAAACCCACGCAAGCACGGGGAGGACATGCAAACTCCACACAGAAACGCCCTCACCGAGCCCGGGACTTGAACCCAGGACCTTCTGCCAAACACTACTCCACAGTGCAAACAGATTAACTTTTTGGTTTGCATGTTTTCTTTCTTCTAGCTGACCCCTCGTATTCTGGAGGCCTATCAGAACGTGGCGCAGCTGTCACTAACGGATGCTCTCCAAAAGTTTTTGCAAATCTGGCAAGCTTTGCCTGACTTTGGGCTCTGTTATTTTGTAGTAAGGTGAGCCTACTCAAAAACTATTTTTTATTTACAAAAAAAAAATAAAAAATTGGAGAGAGAATAAAAAAGTGTCAGTTTGACAGTAATCTTTGTACCATCTCCTCTTTTCTATTTTTTTTTTTACTACAGGTTTAAAGGGTGCCGTAAAGATGAGGTGCTAGGCATCGCAAATAACCGTCTGATCCGCATCGACCTGAACGTTGAGGAAGTGGTGAAGACATGGCGGTACAACACGATGAAACAGTGGAACGTCAACTGGGACATTAAACAGGTGTGCTGCTCTGTCTCCAGCATCTGCATTAGTTTTGCTTCCTCCTCACATTTCATTTACACTCACTTTAAAACTCCTGCTTCGGATTCCAGGTCGCCATCGAGTTCAATGGGAACGTGAACGTGGCCTTCAGCTGTGTGACGGCAGATTGTAAGATCGTACATGAGTACATCGGCGGCTACATCTTCATGTCTACGAGAAACAGGGAGCAAAATGACACGCTGAATGAGGAGCTCTTCCACAAACTGACAGGAGGCCATGAAGCTCTTTGAGAGAAAAGACTGAACGTTTCTGAGACTGAAAACGAGTTTGGAGTCTGCATGAATGGCCTTAGTTTTAAAGCACGCAAGCAAAAACTGATCATGAGACACATTTTATGAATAAAAAAAAGCTTTTTTTGTGAGTGTGACCCACTAATCCAGCAACACTACTGATCCTCCTTTGGACGCAAGAGATTTTGTCTGCCAAAAAGAAAGAAAAAAGTTTTTCCTCGATCTTTTCTGGGTCACTTTTGTCATCAATCATGGAGCTGTTTCATCAGTCATACAGAAATAAAACTATTAACCACCAAAGCGATGTCTCTGGAGCTTACTGGCGCCATTTTGGGAAATTCATTAGTGTATTCATATCTCAACACAACTGTCAGAATACCACTAGCAAGCTTCAGCATTGTAACAAACCAACTGGTCTAAGTGATCAGAAAAAAGCGGGTTCGAGTACTGAGGGGATGTTATTTTTTGTGAACAGTAATACGTTGTGGTCAAAATGTTGTTTGCTCAGGAAACCACAGTGCTGAGCAGCACATCCAGGTGCAAGCAACAAAAAAAAGAGAAAAAGAGAGAAAAAAAAAAAACACTGCGCCCCCTTGTGGCTGTCTGAGTATAGACAATATTCAGGCTGATAGGTGACCCGAATTATATTGATTATCCCATTACACTAGCACCTGCCAAAGAGTAAGATATATTAGGCAAAAAGTGTGCAGTCAGTTCTCAAAGTTGATGTTTTGAAAGCAGGGGAAAATGAGTAAGCATAAGAATCTAAGTGAAAAGGGCTACATTCTGACGGCTGAACAACTGGAACTATTCATTACCAAGACCACAGATCTTGTGGGGCGTCCATGGTATGCAGTGTTAGGTACCTACCAAAGGTGGTCCAAGAAGGGACAAACCGTGAACTGGCAAGTGTGTCACGGGTGCTGATGGCCCAGTGATGCATGTAGGTGATAAATGAAGGGTAGGACGTATGTTCTGATCTCACAAAAGACATATGCAGGCTATCAAAGAAAGGTGTCCGAACACATAGTGCATTGAGGCTTTAATATAATAATTAAAGTTGTATATGTACAGTGCTGTGCAAAAGTCTTGACACATGTAAAGAAATGCTGCAGAGTTTAACTCCACTCATTTGCCGAACTGCTTAATCCTACTAAGGTCATGGGGAAGCTGGAGACTATCTCAGCAGGCACTGAGCAAAGGCAGGGTACACCCTGAACAGCTCGCCAGACCATTGCAGGGCCAACACATACACCCAACCATTCACCCTCACACCTAAGGTCAATTTGGAACCGCCAATTCGCCTCCTGTGCAGATCTTTTGACTGTCGGAGGAAACCGGAGTACCAGGAGGGAACCCAGGCATGAACGAGGAGAACATGCAAACTCCACACCAAAACGCTCTCGCCACGCCCAGAATCTTCTTGCTGTGATGCGGACGTGCTAAGCACTACGCCACCGTGCCGCCCCCGCCCTGTGTAAGCAGAAGACTGGAGTCACTAACACAATGTACAATACAGAGGAAAATTAACATCAAAGATGACTCATAACCTCAGATATGATCTAATAAAGATGAAAGAATTTATAATGCATTAATGAGATCCAGAGGTATTTCACATACAGATATATAAAGAAAGTCAAATAGGACTAGTACATTGATGAGTGGTTCCACCATGTGACATTTAATGGAGACTGGAAAGAGAATTTACATGACACGTATGGGAGTGAACTGTGGAAATGGAAGTAGGGGAGAACAAAATAGTTCACCGATGCCACTATATATATGTGCACACATACACATATATATAATTTGCTCAGGAATAACTCCATGTTCTCAGTATAGGTAATATTACTGGGGAAGAAACACTAATAGAAATCTTTCATGGTACAGATTTTCTAATCATGGACAAGGATTTCGCCGGGGGAAAAAATAGTCTTTACCTTAAATTAAAATACTATGCCACGAGTGTTTCACGGTTTACATTCATCTTTTTACCATAAAAAAAGATTGACAGCTGTACACGCATCCAAATTTACATTCTTGTAACAGTTCAACATGGCGGTTTTTTTTTTGTTCAAATACGGACATCCCCATGCAGTTTTTAATTCCCCCACACAGAGATGCAATACCAAGTTTAAAAACATCCTTTACAAAAAGAACAAACTGGTGTTTATTATGTACAAATATCAGGATAGCTTTAGCTTGAAGTTGTTTGTGCGTAGAATCCACAGGTGTCTGTGCTGGTTTTAAAAAAAGTCTAAGTTACCGAGTCATTCCGTTTGCACGCTCGTGTGAGAGCGTGGGAGAAAAAGTGTTTCTGCTGTGTATTAATGCATTTAGCAGGGATGAGTGATAGGACTGATCAGTAAGACAGTGATGAAGACAGGCATCAAGAGAAGGTGGATGAATCTGAAGCACCTCAGAAAACCAATTTCAGGGAGGGAGGAGGGGGGGAAAAAAAAAAAAAAAAAAAAAAATCAGGGTTCACAAGGACAAATCTGACTGTCACTAGAAGGCCGGTAATATATTCTTTTTCTTTTCGTCATCTCTGATTAGGACAAAAAGTAACTATGGGCATGTAAATTGACTCCTGCAATGTATTCTATTGAACTCCAGTTTCAGTTCTCCAATCCCAGAGGGCTGCGATGCACCCATCTCTACCACTTGCCCCTTTTGCTCCAGTCTTTCGGGGTAAAATGCAGGCATTTAGGATCGATACGAAGATGTCGCTTTTGCATGGCACGTTCATGGCCATCCACGATGTCCTCTGAGAGTGTGAGAATGTACTGCCCCTGAAAGAAAGTTCAGAAAAGAGCGAGTGTCTTAATCAATTTCACTTTATTTCCATTGAGCTTTAACAACAGTCCGGATATATAACAAGTATGCACTGAAGAAGGGCTGGATGTCGCTGAATAGTCCCCGAGATGGAATGACGAAGAGACTATTCAATTCACTGACATCCACCAAGGCCTGAGGTGTATAAATGTTTGTGTATATTAAACAGAAACCTAAGAAAAAAACACACTAAAATGAGATTATGGTTTTGTGGGTCGTGGTGGCTCAGTGGGTTCTAGATTACTGATCTGAAGGTCAGGGGTTCAAGCCCCAGTACCACCAAGATGCCACGAAGGCCAAGAGGCCCTTGAGCAAGCCTCCGAACCCTCAGTTGCTAAGTTGTATGGAGAGAAAAAAATTCTTTTTTTTAATTAAAAAAAAATGTTAGTCACCCTGGATAAGGGGGTTTGCCAAATGCCATAAATGTAAATGTTTTGTTTGTTTGTTTTTCATGATGGATGCAGACGAGCTCCTAGTGCAGGCCTGGTACAGAGCTTAAATTAGGGTCCACACAGGAAGTGACGAGTGAATTGAATCGTCGCTAAACTACACATGAATCACCTCACGAAGGAAGTGAATTGATTCGCTGATACCCTCTAATGCACAGGTGTCAAACTCAAGGCCCGCGGGCTAAATCCGGCCCTTCAACTCATTTTACGTGGCCCTTGAGAGCTTTTAAAGTACATGATTATCATACTGTAATATCTCTGAAGTAATATAATAATATTGGCATCAACTATTACCATGAAACTTAATTATTCATCCACTAGGTGGAGCCAATCTATTTCAAGTAAACAGCTAGCCATTCATGACAGCTGTTCACTTTGAAGCATCGTCAGAAAAGGAACGCGAATAAAGGAAACGAGGACAGATGCGTAAACAAATAATGTTGCTATGCAGATTTCATGGTTGCCTTTTTGAATAGATGTCAGCCCTCGAAATTTAGTGATGTGACCCTCAGAGAAAATGAGTTTGACACCCCTGCTTTAATGTTTCCCACTTAAAAATCTTTGAGTGAAACTGTGAGCAGCATCAAGCTAGTTCCCTACACAATTCTGTTGGGCTTTTACACCCGAGCCTAGTGGCTCATCAGGCCGGTGCTTATTCCCGGTTTCTGTAGCGTGAAGTGAC
>JBCNYH010000005.1:18122495-18137725 GCA_039654325.1 Tandanus tandanus
CAGTCCTACCACATCCAGAGCCTTGAGGTATTCAGGGCGGATCTCATCCACCCCCGGAGCCCGGCCACCGAGGAGCTACAGTGAGTTTTCCTCATTTCAAAAAGTAACTCTTGAATGTAAACACTGACTGTAAAGGATTTAAATCCAAGTATTACATATGATGCTTATATTTGTAAATAGGGAATCAGTTTAGCTTATGGTGTACAAACATACCAAATGCCTCTGCAGACACTTTAGGCTCTTGAGGTACTTGAGGCAGAACTCGCAGAGGTAGAGGATGGGCAGCGTGGTCAGCTCCTGCGGATACGGGGAGAAGTACCAGGGCTTGAGTCGATGGCGGCCCAGCTCGATGCAGTCGATGTTCTTCATGCGCGTGATGATATCGTCATGGCTGCGGTCGGACACCAGACTCCCGGTCATGCGCGGCGCAGAGGGGATACCGTCCGAGCTGTCTTGTGAGTCCTGATGTTGTACAATGGGGAGATTAGAGAGAGGACAGCACCCAGTGTGACACCACAAACCACACCGCTCTATCCATAGCTGACGTCTTAATTCTAACTCTCCTACCTGCTCAAGTCATGATACAACTTGAGCTGAATAAAATCATTCACGATTATCTGGAAAGAAACACTTATAATGCTAATTTCTTACAGTAATAGACTCTGCTCCCTGATCCTTCAAATCATGGTATAACCCCGCACTTCATTTTTTTAAAAATCCTATGTTAAACGTAATGAGCACCTGCTCTCTGATATTAGTGGCGCCATCCCGCTATTACACAGCCCTGTTGGCTACCCTCTGACTGGCACACAGCAAAACAAACAATGATAAATAAATGAGACGGACCTCTCCTGGGGGCAGAAAGCCACTGGCGCTGCGAGGGCTGTTATACTGGAATACCTTTATCATCTATCAGAAAAACACAAGGGGTTGCAAAAAGGCTTTGGGACACTTGCATTTCACACGGGAGGAAGAAAGGTTACAGCATAACAGATTGCAGTCTTAAATGAAACCTCCTGCATGTTTTTTTTTTTTTACTAGTGATTCACTTTAAATTACTTGTAGTGCATGTAGAATTAGTGCAGGAACAAAATTTCAGAATTTCCTGTACTTATAGATTAGTCATATTTAGTACATTTACAGCATTTAACAGACGCTCTTATACAGAGTGACTTACAGATGTGCTTTATAGTCACTATCAGTGAATACATTCTCATACAGGTTCACATAGACTAAGTATACGATCATAGACATAGACTAAGTATACGATCAGTCAAAACTCAGTGGGGTGTTGTGGGGTTTTTGTGTGTGAGTGTAACATAGTGCTAATCTAAGTACCGCTGAAAAAGATAGGTTAGTACGTATTTTATTTTTTGTATGACTCCTTAAGTAAAAAACTATATATATATATATAAATAAAAGAATCTCAGACCAGTATAATTCACTGTTTTAGATGGGACTTTTATCAGAGATGTTACTAATATAACAACACTCATTTAAGTATATGAACCACAATTTCTTTTGTCCTGTAATCTTCCAGTGACCAGTGAAAATGGTAAGAATTGACATTGATATCCTAGAATACTAAATAGGCCATGGGTTGATATTGGAAGTGTGATACACAGTACAATTTAAAGCATAGCTATTCCATAAGCTTCAGCACACAGACAGTAGCTATCATTTTCCAAGTGTTTTTTTGGGTGTCTTTGTACATATACCATTTATGTATGCATGGTGATAATAGTTCATTTCCAAACCAATGTGACCAACACACAAACAGAGGGATGTGGACAGCAGTAACACTGAAGAGGATAAGTTAACCAGAGCATGCTGTGACAAAAGTATCATTGATCGTGATAAACGATATATTGTCCCAGAAACTATGCAAGTTATTCTGACAGACCTACTTGGTGTCGTCGATTACTATGACAAGGGGTGCTCACCCCCTGTCTAGCATTATAGGATATCTATGAATTTTTTTTACTTTAAGGATTCTCAATATTGTAGAATATAAATCTGCGTTATGTAGACGTTGCATTTTAGGCTTTACTCGTAGAATTAAAAAGGTCATGCTTTACCTGTAGACTGCAATTTGTTTAGAAAATAAAACACCAGAATATTACTTCATAATATAATAAACATGTAACTAACTAGGTGGTATGGTGGCATAGTGGTTAGCACATGTGCCTCACAGCAAGACGGTCCTGGGTTCGAGTCCCAGGTTCGGGCGTTTCTGTGTTCTCCCTGTGCTTGCGTAGGTTTCCTCCGGTTTCCTCTCACAGTCAAAAGACATACATATTAGCCTAATTGGCTGTTCCAAATTGCCCCTAGGTGTGAGAGTGAATGGTTGTGTGTGTGTTGGCCCTGCTATGGTCTGGTGAGCTGTTCAGGGTGTACCCTGCCTTCACCCAGAGTCAGCTGAGATAAACTCTAGCCTCCCCATGACCCTAACAGGATTAAGCGGTTCGTGAGTCAGTGACTATTCTAGTCTTGATACGTGCATTTCGAGTTCACTTGTGCCATTGGTCCGAGGCAGGTTTTACAGAGCATGGTTATAAGCAGTTTTAATCCGGTGCGCAAGGTAACCGCACAACGTCTGAACTAATCCTTAATTCCATAGCCATGGATTTCCTGATGCATTTTAAACTTTGGTTTGTCACTTAAAACTCAGTGTGGACAGATAGATGAACGTCTGTAAGGCTATGGTAATGTAATAATTAATATGTTTACAAAAAACAACAACAACAAAAAAGATAAGTCCAAACATGAAACATGTTCCTGATAAAATAAACATGACATGCAGACATGTGGAATTAAGTGGATAATATTTTATTTAATTGTGATGTTTGATGAGGAAATAAGAAGGAAAGAATGTCGAGGATAGGGGCTTTGGATCTTTTTCGTACTCACCTCATCAGTGCCGCAGTTTTTTCTCTTCCTGCCAGGCTGAGATGGAATGAGACGACGTGCTGTGCCGTTCTGCTACAGAAGAGAAAGCACACATACGTTTTCTTCGATAATTTTCTTTCTATTCATTTGAAATTATTTCAACACACAACACAGAAGAAATAGGGTGGAGTGGATGCCAGAGTACAGCAGGAGAGACAGAGAGGCCCAGAGAGAGAGAGAGAGAGAGACACAGAGAGAGAGAGGGAGGGAGAGAGGGAGAGACAGACAGACAGACAGACAGACAGCATAACAGACACACAGAGTGAGACAGAGACAAAGCAAGATACAGACAGAGACAGACAAAGTGCAAGAGACAGACAGAGAGAGAGAGAGAGAGAGAGAGAGAGAGAGACAGAGACAAAGCAAGAGACAAAATGCAAGCAGACAGAGACAGACATAAAAAGTGACAGACAGACTGACAGACAAAGTGTCTGAGTCAGGCGATACCGTGGTGAGGGACGTGAGCTGCTCGTGCTCATCCCTGGATTTGGTATTGAAAGTTTCCCGGACTGTGGGATACACAGACGCCTGTGAAGCCTCTGCTGAACTGGGGAGTGAAGGCACTGATGTCGCGACAGAAACTTGCGATGTTAAGGAGACCGACTCCGCTTTCCTCTTCTGTAAGCCAAGATCAGAAATAAGATCAAAATCATCTTTGTTCCTGTCATCAAATAACAGTTTCTCACACTTCCTCTGTTACCCTGACAACATGCCAAACAATTGGCTAAAACAGAAGGAATGGACTGTAAGATTAGGATTTACAGTTAGTACTGACTGCTGAACTGAACAAAAATACACACTTTCTGAAGGTTGAATCAGTGTTGACAATGTTAGAAATTTCTTACCCTTCTTACTTCCTGCTGTTTTTAAAATGTCAGCCTATTTGTCAAAAATATAGATGCTTCCTCCATTTTCTGCTAGCACTGATTAGTTATCGTGTCCAATACAGTCTCATTATTGAAAGAAATAGAAGGCAAGGATGAAAACTTTTGGCTTTCTGTTGACATTTAATTGGGAAGATATCATGAGTCTGTTCAATAATATTGACGTGAAACGGATGAAAAAAATGCATAATTATCAAAATTATTTAACTTACTTATATTTGTATTTATTTAAATACAAAATATAACTAGAAATAAATGTTTGTTTAATAAACCACTGAGTCAAATTGAAATAAATAAATAAATTCTAAAGCGATACACATTCTGTAAATCCCAATTAATTATTTTTCAACTCCAGGTTGTAGCACAGCAAAACACAGAAAAGTTCAAGGCAATAAATACTTGGGCTCGATATCTAATATTATTACCATGAATTCAATGTGACAGAAAAATGTATCTGTGTATACAATGCAATATAGCTCATTGTTATTCCACCCCCAACCCCACCCTAATTTTCAACAATTAAATCAAAGTCATAGTCCCGATCAAGAACCTTCAATCAAAAGTATAAATAGCTGCACCACTTGTGACCCCCAGCTCAGTAGCATTGATAAAACTATACAACACAGTACAAAATAAAACAAGTCACCATGTCACTTTAATCACTTCCCACCCACAAAATATAAATAATATTCCACCAGAACTTTTTAAACAGCACCATGTTATACTGAGCCCATTCCTATTGCTTGCATGAACTGAAAGGGTGTTTTAGTGTAGAATGGGCAAGGTTTGGCTGTACCGGTGTGGGAAGGGTTTTGCCTCTTGAAGGTGCTGAAGCAGTTTGAACGTTGAGATCTAGACTCTTCCTCTGAATTTGAACAGAAAGGAAGAGAGCACAGTTAAAGGGCACAAATTATGTGTACTTTGCTCTGATAGTCTGATGGTGGTAACATGGATTTGCCTCAACAGAGACCAAGACAGGAAAACATTGGCATCTGGCAAATTTAACAATTTAAAAGTGTTCTGGTGATTACAAGTCGAGTGTTTTGACCACTACTTTTTAAAATCGGATTCTAGACAACCCCAAGGCTCTCTCCAAGTAAGTGGTGTTCAAGGAGTGGTTAAAAAGAATGGGTAAATATTGTGAAGAATGGAAAAAAAAAATCCATGTAGGTAATGGGTTATCAGTCATTTAATATGGCCTCTCTTACCACATCTCGTTCTGGTGAGCTGGGCCGAGAGCCAGGGAGGCCATTCTTCGTGGGTGTCTTCGCTTCCTTCTTAGGAAACTGGAGCTTTTTCATGTCCAGCCGGTCAGCAGTGACCCACTCATCCAACCGCTTGTTGACTTTAAAAATATAAATAAATAATAATGGGACATTCATTTAACAAGCTTATTAAATAAACATGAAATACAGCATTACCTTTTGGAAATAAAATGGAATCGGCCACAATGTCTTTCTGAAACCATTAGCTTACTCATGTATGCAAGTATCAACGACCCCTGCACTGAGTACAATGATATTAGTTAACATCAACTTTTTTTAATTATTACTCTTGAAACCGTATTCCTTCTTCTGTTTCCTAACACTTGATCTCAGACTTTTCCACTTTCTACGAATCTGTGTTCCACTGCCAAGTTATTGTGCATATGAAAAATCGTTCCTCTGGTCATGTTGTCTTGTTAGTGTTATTGTAAACAGACACAGAACCAATACAAGATGTCAAACAGGTGAATAAGAGATACCAAACCCATGAGCTGGGGTGTTTACAGCAGGAAACCTTTATATTCAGTCATTTTGGCTCATGGGGTAAACACCTCCAACCTAGTCATAGATGTTATATGGCTTTTTATATATATATGTATACACACACACCTGTATATATACTTACAGTCAATGTAGTGAACATAGAACAGCTTTTTCCCAGGGACCTCTTTGACACTGAGAATTTCTGCCAACGCTAGAAAAAAATAAGATGAGATAAAATGCAGGATTACAAAAAGATGCTGTTTAATTTCAGACTGAATTTGTAGTTTGAAATTGTGAAGAAACTTGAATGACCCAGACAGGTATCAGCAGTTACTGAATAGCTAAATAACTAAACTATAGCAAGAAGAAACTAGATTAACTATCTCTGTTCTTGCCCACCATGGTGGTGTAGAGGTTAGTGTGTCGACTGCACAGCAAGAAGGTCCTGAGTTCAAGTCCCAGGCGTTTCTATGTGGTTTCCATCTTCTCCCCGTGCTTCTGTGGGTTTCCCCGGGGTACTCCAGTTTCCTCCCAGAGTCCAAAGATATGAACATTAGACTAACTGGCTGTTCCAAATTGCCAGTATGTGAATATGCTTGTGAATGGCCTTGTTCAAACGAGCTGTTAAGGGTGTACCCCGGCTTACCCCAGTTAAGCGGTTTGGCGAATGAGTGAGTGAGAGTAAGTGTGCATGCCTGATGTGCAGTTAAATACGCATCAAATAGAAGTGTTTAATTAAAAGATGAGGTCACAACAGCCAAAAAAATGTATCAGGATTTTACAGGTGCTGAATTATAGGGGAAAAAAAAAATGTTCCCCCCATTTTCTCCCTAATTTAGTTAGTTAGTTAATCCAATTCCCACCCATCAACTTTTTGCCTTCCCTATCACACGACCACCACCGACCAGGGAGGGGCGTAAGCATGCACATGCCCCCTCCTTGACATGCGATGCTACCACCCGCCTTTTATCGAACTGCTGCGCATGCGTATTTGTGGGCGGCCTAAAACACTCGGAGGGAAAGCGATATCCGCCCCCTCGTACGAATGGGCTCACAGATGCCCATGATTGGCTGGTGATCGCTGTGAGTGACAGGGAAGTAAGCGTGTGCCATCCCTCCCTCCCGTGAAAGCTCGGCCAATTAGCTCCCATGGACTCCTGGCTGTGGCATCAATCCGGATTCGAACTTGCGATCTCCGGGTTGATAGTCGCGCACCTTGTCGGTGCGCCAAGCTGACTCCATTATTTATCATATTTAAAAGCTTGCATTACATGCTGAGATTTGATCTCACAAGCTTCTGATCAGTAGTCCATAGTTATAACCCCAACCCAATCTTTCACTCTCACTGTTAAACATGTTACACATCTTAACCAGACCTAAGAGCATACTAGTATTATCAGGCTGATTATGTCCAATCTGAAATATGCTGTTGTTTTAATTATTTTTATACTTGAACTCCATGAATATTTGATATCTAGATTTCTGGTGTGTTGAAACAATTAAAACAAGTAAATATGTAAAGCAAAAACTATTTTAAAGCAAAATTCGAATGTCAAAACAAATAAACTGCTTCATTGTTGTGCAGTTGATTAGTGAAATATTAAAAAGTTTAAAGTAAAAATTAAAAACGGAATTAACTGAATCATAAACTAAAGTAGTATGATCAGATTGTAATTATTAAAAAAAAATCTCTGAGGAAAATAATCGCAGCGTTTTATTTCGCATGATAGCAATTATTAAAGAACATTCTCAACTCATATTCGTGTATTTTGAGCTATAATACAGCCCTTGTATGAAATACCAGTTTTTTGTTTACATTCAGAGGCGCCGTGTCCGCTTCACTGTACGCCGCCATGACAGTTGCTTTATTATGCAGCTAGCGTGTTAGCATGCAGGCTAGCAGCCAGTACTTACGCCATTCGTCTTCGTTTTCTTGATTTCTTCTGAGCACTGGAAGACGACAGCCCTCCACAACTTCCTGTTATCAAGAAACAACACGATGAAATGTAAACCAGTCTTACTACATTTAGGTATTTATCGAATTAAAACCATCAATTCGATGAAATAATAATAGAGGTTCATCAAATACTCACCCCTGTGTCCGCCATTTTGGTCATCAGCGTGAACCTTTGCGCGCAGAGGATTGTGGGATGTCAGACTGAAAACAAGAAGCGGCTCGAGCTCAAAATAATGTCTGAAGCAGCAAATACAGTAGACTATAGTGTATACACAGTATTTGTAAAATATATAAAATTCTACTAAATGCACTCCTAAAAGAACGTAATCAAACATTAAAATGTTATATTTAATATGAGATTAATAAAAAAAATCTAAATATTTAAATCTAAATCATCTTACATTTATGTTTTTTTAAATAATATTTAAATCTAAATCATCTTACATTTATGTTATTTGATTAGCAGCAGCAAATGGATGCGTTTGTTTACAGAACATTTGCCAAACCTCTTAACCCTATTAGGGTCGCGGGGAGGCTGGGACCTACCTCAGCCAACTCTACGTGAAAAGGCGGGGTACACCCTGAACAGCTTGCCAGTCCATCACAGGGCCAACACATACACAACCATTCACTGTAGTGGAAATCTGGTACCTACAGTTAGCCTAATGTGCATGTCTCTCACTCATTCATCATTCATTTGCCAAACTACTTAATCCTGTTAGGGTCACAGGGAGGCTGGAGCCTATCTCAGCCAACACTGGGAGAAGGCGGAGTATACCCTGAACAGCTCGCCAGACCATTGCAGAGCCAAAACACACAAGCATTCACACTCACACTTACAACGAGGGGCAATTTTGAGCAGCATGTTAGGCTAATGTGCACGTCTTTGGACTGTAGGAGGAAACCCATGCAAGCATGGAAAGAACATATGGTGTAAACTCCACACCCTTGCAAAGCCTGTAACTCGAACCAGGACCTTCTTGCAGTGAGGCGGATGTGCTAACCACTACACCACCATGGCAACCCAATTTATGTTATGATGATCTGAATTAGGTGATGTCAACAAAACAACACTTTTTTACAATCTACTTGGAGATATGCATGCTTCCTCTGGGTTTTTAAGTTTTCTCCCATCACCTAAATCATGATAGTTTAGTTAGTGAAGGAGACATTATCTTAGTTACTAAGTCCAGCAAGAGGATTGATATGTACCAATAAAAAAAGCTACACCGTGTTAAACATCCATCTTAACTGTAGGTTCTTGTTTTGAAGAGTGAGATGTGTGAAAGGCGCAGTGAGTTATTATAAAACAACCCAAAATATTCCCTATTAAAGCCTGTCAAAATCCCTTTCTCAATTTCTAATGGCTAAGATTTTCTGAGGGTTGCATGGTGGCCCACGTTTCCAACACACCAGGGTCCCAATCTGATGAAACTTTGATGCCTGTGCCTCCCTGTGCATGCATAGTTTTTATCTGGGTTTTCCGGTTTTTTCCTACCTTAAAAATATCATGTCAGAAATTAAATCTATACTAAATTTCCCTGGGTGTGAATGTGTGTGTGTGTGTGTGTGTGTGTGTGTGTGTGTGTGTGTGTGTGTGTGTGTATATATATGGTCTCCTGTGATTAAGGGTATATTCCTGCCTTTTTCCCATTCTTCGTGGGATAGACTTCAGCTCCACCAGGGCCCTGACTAGTATAAATTTGATTGCTGACAATGAACAAATAAATGAATGGAATTATGTCAACTGTATTTTCACTCCAGGGCCCAAAAAGGTTATTATTATTATTATTATTATTATTATTATTATTACTATTATTATTATTAGTATTAGTATTATTGTTGTTGTTGTTGTTGTTGTTGTTTTTATTTACTTATTTATTTATTTCTCCACAGAAGTGAAACAGGTTTATAGTAATATATCTAACACTGCTTTTGACAACCTATGGAACGACAAAGGCAAATCATCTTGATTATATTTGCTCAGAGAGCTTAAATAGTTTCAGTTGAAGATACTATTCTCACTTGGACATGAACTGGAAATTCGCCGACGGATTAAATATTGCTTTAGGAGAAGCAGCTGCTTGATATAACACAGTAGTCAGAAGTGTATGGTGTGTTTAAACGTGTTACTTGGGACAAATATTTATAAAATCCATCCTGATGTTATTGAAAGTGTATGAGTTCTCAGAAAAATAACTGGCTTATGTTTTTTCGTTGTTAATACCGAAATAATAATTTTTATTTTGTTGCTAATACTGAAATTGCTCGTTTATTACTGGAATTGGTGTCCATTGCATGGTTATAGAGATGAATCACCCTCTTTAAAATATTCGCATTTTGTTTCTTTGCAGCTTGAAATGAAGATACACACAACAATTCCCAGTTGTATTTACAAAATGTCACAAATCAGAAAAATTAATAAATAAATAAATAAATAAATACAAAAAGAAAGAAAGAAATAAAGAATAGTAGTAAACTCATTCAGGTGAAACTCATCATTGTCTCCATTGCACACCACATCTGTGATCAACTGTAGTCATCCTGATTAATTCAACATAAAAACACCTGTTCTTAGACACTAAAAATCAAACAATAAACTATAAGTGGCAAGGCACTGTCAAAATATCTAAGTTGTGGACAGGCACAAGTCAGGAGATACAAAAGAATTTTGAAAGCTTAATCAATCCCTAGGAACCCTAGGAGCACAGTAAAATCAAGGCGTGGAAAGTGTTTGGTACTACTAGGACCCTTCCTGGATCAGGCCATCCCTCCAAACAGGATGGAAGAGAAGGAGGAAACTGGTCAGAGAGGCTACCAAGAAGCCTATAGAAACTTTGAACAGTTACAGGAATTTTTGGCAAAGAATGGTCATTGTGTGCATGTGACAGCAGTTTCACAAAGGCCAAGTCTCGATTTGGCTTTGCCAAACCTCAACTTGAAGATTCTGAGGCCAAACAGGAAAAGGTTTTATGGTCAGATGAGACAAAAATCTTACTATTTGACCTCAATGGCCAATGGTATATTTGGTGGAAATTCAACACAGGTTACCATTACCTGCGGTAAAGCATGGTGGTGGCAGCACTCCTGTTGTAGGGGTGTTTCCCTGTAGCTGGCACCAGGGCACTTGCCAAGATAGAAGGAAAAATAAATTGGTTAAAAATTTGACCACGCAGAGGCTGAAGGAGAAAAAAAGGTAAATGTCCTTGTGTGGCCTAGTCAAAGACTATACTTAAACCTTATTAAAAATCTGTGGAATTACTTGAAGATTGCAGTTCCCCAACAGTCATCATCCAGTCTGACTGACCTTGAAGAGTGGGCAAATACTGCATGGCCTAGCTGTGAAAGGTTGGTAGATAAGTTTCCCAAGAGACTCGTGTTCACGGCTGTATTTAAAGCAAAAGGTGGTTCCACAAAGTACTGAGTCAGGGGGTGATCCTTTAATCATGTCAGTGATTCCGTAATTAAATTAAATTCATACATTTTTTATGAAATGTTGTGTTGTATGTTTCACTTGGCTATTATAAGTTGCACTGGGTAAATAAGCTGGAATTTTTGTGTTTATGTGTAAAGTACTTTACTAACACACTAACACACTTTAGCTAACACGCTGGCTTTTTTGCAAAGCAACAAAATGGGTGCTTTTGTTTGGGAGGGGGGTTATTTTCTATACCCACTGTAAGTAGGTAAATCACTGCTGGAGCTGCAGTCTTAGTCTCTTCCAGGAGTCTCTTTCTTCTCTCAGTCAAATGTACCCATGATATCAGCATGGGGAAAACTAATTGGTCAAATTATACTGTAGATAAAGACAGTTTAGACGAGAAAAGAGATGGGAAAAAGTCTGTTTTATTTGTGGACTGTGAAGTGCCATTTGTCTGATAAAATGGGGTGTATGATTTATGTGCTTGTTTGATTGATTGATTTTAAGAAAAAAGAGGATCAGAGGTTGTGCTACAGTAATAGAACAATTACACTCCTCAGGTTTGCATCATTCCGGAGAGGAGGCTACATCCGATAATTGTACCTACACTCTAATTGCTGACCTTTTAATTGTTATTTGTTTATTATTATTATTATTATTATTATGATGATGATGATAATGATCATTATTATTGTTGTTGTTGTTGTTATTGTTATTGTTATGAATTATCATCATCATCATCATCAACAGCAATCATCAGTTTACAGCATAACTAATTATCATTATTAAGTAGAATTGATACCTTGATACATTCATACATACATTCATTCATTCATTTTCTGAACCGCTTAATTCTAATTAGGGTCGCAGGGGGGCTGGCGCCCATCTCAGCTGACTCTGTGCGAGGGCAGAGTTCACCCTGAACAGCTCGCCAGGCCAACACAGCAGATGGATACATATTAATAATAGGTCTAATAGAAAAAATTATTATTAGTAGTATTAGTATTATTATGTATAACTAATAATGCTCAGAAACTAAGGATATTGTTTTTGTATTGTGATCATATTTTATTGTGTGTTTTTCTTTCCACCGATAGAATTACTCATGTGAACATCCGTAGGGGGCGTTCAGGAGGCATTCTAATCAGATGCACGACCCACTTCAACTGGCTCCTCTCAACGCGGAGCGGTTCTACTCCGAGTTCCTCCTGGATGACCGAACTTCTCACTCTACCTCTAAGGGAGAACCCTGCCACCCTGCGAAGGAAGCTCATTTAAGCCGCTTGTATTCGGATCTTGTTCTTGTTCTCCACCTTTCCCTCACTTGTGAACAAGACCCCGAGATACTTGAACCCCTCAACTTGGGATAGGACCTCATTCCAGACCTGAAGGGTGTATCTCACCCTTTTCCGGCTGAGAACCATGGCCTCGGACTTGGAGGTGCTGAGCTGATTCTCATCCCGGCCGCTTCAGCTGTCAATCGATCCAGCGAGAGCTGAATGTCCTGGCCTTGACAGCCTTGGCAGAGACCAACCCCCACTGGAAACAAATTCGACATGTTGTTCCCAATGCAGATCAAGCTCTGGCACCTGGACACCTCCCTGATGTGGTGTTTCGGGCATGTTCAACTGGAAAGAGACCCCGGGGTCGACCCAGAACACGCTGGAGGGACCACGTCTCTCAGTTGGTCTGGGAACGCCTCGGTGTCACCCTTGAACAGCTGGAGGAAGTGGCTGGGGAGAGGGACGTCTGGACCTCACTGCTTAGGCTGCTGCCCCCGCGACCCAACCCCGGATTAAAGGGAAGAAGATGAAGATGAAGATGAAGACATCCGTGGGAGCAAAATATTTTTCAATTCACAACTTCAGCTCATTTTTAATTACACAGCACATCAACAGGTGTTAACAGCCTGACTGGGCTGTTGTTGCTGTTGTTGTTGCGGTAGTTATAATTATTATTATGATAGGCTTAATAATAATTATTAACATAGTAGCAGTAGTAGTAGCAGTTTCAGTGGTGTAGTAGTAAAAGACACATACGAAAGGTATAAACGTTGTGTGTACTATCCGCAACACTAAAAAAAAAACCCAAACAAACAAAAAAAAACCCCCACAACAAATAAATTAAATAAAATAAATAAACAGAAAGAAAAAGTGGTCTCATAGGCGCTGGTGTGTTTTGGCAGCATTTTGGTCATGAGATTATCTGTTATATTAAGCTTTGTATTTTAAATGAAGCTATGAAGAGTTCTGAAAGATGTAAAATTTGATAAATTGTTCAACAGTATAACAGTCAAACCTTATGTTGCGAACAATTTGGTCTTTTTTTAAACCCACAATTTCACATTTTAGCTGTTACTTAATATAAATTCGTTATTCATAAACTTCTTTCTTTTACACATGTATGTTTGAATGGAGGCCTATATAATTCACATTAATGCTTGACCAACACACAGTGTCATAAGTGAATATAATTTTATTGTTTAGAAAAGAATAATTCTGATCAAGTTGTGCCAAGAAATTAAAAAAAAAATGTACACCAGGATAAAACATAAAAATAATAACAAGAGTAAAATGAAATAAATACATTTAATAAATAAAGCAATAAATAAATTATATATAAATTAATAAATACAATATTTATCCAGATCAAGAATGTACACAATGTCTATACACTACATCTTTTTTTGTGTGTTAATGTGTCACTGAGTCAAACTTCATCCTGTAATAATAAAAGAAATGGAAATGTTTTGTATTAAGGCACAGTTTGACATGTTAGGTGTTAAATGCTGTGGCTGAGTAAGATCATCTGTCTGCTTTCTGTTGGATGATGTTTGTTGATGTGCCTCGTCAGCCCTGGAGAGGAGAAGAAGTTCTCTCCGCAGAACCGACATGGAAACACGTCGGGCGTTTTAGTAGCGCGCGCTGCACTGCTCGGAGGTTTCCAGGAAATTTCCGAAGACTCTTCATTTGCCAGGACGATCGATTCGGGCAGATTTGCGAGGCTGAGCTCTTGTCTGGAACCTGCAGCTTTCCGCTCATGAAGAGCGAGGTGTTTCCTCAAGTAAGCCTGGCGCCGGAACTTTTTGGCGCACTGGGGGCAACTGAACAGCGCTTCATCCTCAGAGCCGGAATCCGAGTGCTCGGATTGAGTCGTGCTCACCGCATTCGCTTGGATTTCTTCTCCTCTGGGTTTATGCCAGCGCCGATGAGACGCCAGGTTCGCCGGGCAGCTGAAGGTTTTGTCGCACTCGGTGCAGCGGTACTCGATGCGCACAATACGCGAGCACTTGTGGTGCGCCAGACTGAGCGGGTCCGAGTACCTCTCTTTACACAGCTGGCAGATAAACTCACCCAGATGACTGCTCGCACCTTGCTTCGAGTCTTCCACGGGATCTTCCTTAATGCGTAAACCCAGAACTGGAGAGGTGGTGACTTCATCTCGAACCACCACTTTTCTCTCTTGGGGAGATTTGCGCTTTTTGGGTGGGTTGCTTTTGGAGGCTGAGGTTGGAGGTGCGGGTCGTTTTGCACAGTCGACTTTTGTGGTCATTTCAGGGAGGGACGCTGAGACTGGAGATCCATTGACCGCAAAACCACCGAGAATGGGTTCAAGGAAAAGCTCGGCCTGAGCTAATGAAGAACTGGAGCCCTGATCGTTGTGGTGTGGTGATGGATATTGGTTTGGAAAGCCCTCGCTGTCTGGACGAGTCGGGCTGAGAGAAGGAGCGCAGATTGATTCGGGCATGCCTCCCATACGCACTCGGTTCAGTGTCCTCTGAACAATGACTGATGGAAGAGCTGTAGTGGAGAAAGACTGAAGCCCAGGATTAGGTAGAAGATGCGGAGTCGACTCATCTTCGTCGCGCACCCTGTAGGACACTGCTCCGGCCTTTTTGGAGCGTTTTATCAGGAAACCCTTTGGCATGATGGCAGTTGATGTCCAGTTAAAGTTGCCCTGTGTCGGTTTGCTCTCAGGATTAAGGACGAGCAAGTTGCATTTCCCGAAGTGTGAGTGTGAGTCTCGAGACTTTTCTGAATGGATGCTCGCCGTCTCAGCCTTTTTAAAGCCACCGGGCGCGTATTGTGCGTCAGTTAGAACGCAGATGGCTGCAATCCAGACGTCAATAGCAGGACCTGGCAACATGATCCACCCCGGGGTCTCAGAAGAGGAGCGGCAGATGTCAGCTTCGCACAGGGAAGGGGGGGGGGGGGGGGGGGGGGGGGGGGGGAGGGGGGGGGAGGGGGGGGGGGGGGGGGGGGGGGGGGGTG
>JBCNYH010000005.1:18158408-18187053 GCA_039654325.1 Tandanus tandanus
AGATAGATAGATAGATAGATAGATAGATAGATAGATAGATAGATAGATAGATAGATAGATAGATAGATAGATAGTATATTAATAGATAGATTTTTAGGATACAATTCAAGGTTATTTTTTTTGTCAAAGCCTCAATTAAAGGAGAAAAGAAATTAATATTTTGCTCCAGGAAAACACTATATGAAACCCGGGTCGAAGATGAATAAGACCTACTGCGCTTTAAAGGAAGCTTTCAATTTACATCATTAATGAAGCCAGTGAAAAATGTCAACAGCAGCAAAGTGTTAGATAATACAGAACCTGAGCTGTACGGTCAGCTGAACTCAATATCAAATTCAGAATCTGACTTCAGAACTGTGTAAACGAAATAGTTCCGGAGAAAGAAATAGAGATGGCACAAAAACATAGAGGACGTGACACGAAGAAAAATAAGCAAAGTGATTGAGGAGGAGGAAATTCTGAGTAAGGATGTGATCACGGTCGGAGGAGTTAACAGAGGAGCAGGTCTTATCAGATATCAAGGAACTACAAGAGCGACCAACACAAAACGAAGATCACTGAAGGGCACAGAAACCTCAAGCAACAACAAAACCTCTACGACACCATCTTGGGTGAATGCAACAATTCCAGCAAGAACCTGCTTGATGCTCAGCATGGCATCATGGCGTGACATTATGAAGAGCAAAATGAAGTCCAGAAGACAAAAGGAAGATCAGTTCACTGAAGAGATCAAGAGCAAAGATCCATCAAGCGTTCTAGCTCATAAAGAATAAAGCAAGGTTCTTCAGCGTGAGCATCAGAAGATCCAGTGCAGGATATGGACAATATGGAGGCACAATATGGAGGCCGAAAATCATAGCAGATGTCTGGAAAGTGTAGCAGAAAGAAATGGATCAGCTAATTAATCAGCAGGAACTTCTCAGGACTCAGCTGCTGCAGTAGAAAGATGAACTGGCGCTGCGTCATGAGAGGATCCCAGACACACGATTCATCGACAACCACCTTGCCTTCAGTGCAATGCTAGGATTAGAGTCACTGAAATCACATTTTTCACTCAATTCTGATGAATATTACCTGAAATATTTGACGCGTATACGCATGATTGCATATATGTGCACCGCTGCCACGTGATTGGCTTAATATTTAATGATAACGACATAAGGTGGCATGGTGGCGGAGTGGTTAGCACGTTCACCTCACAGCAGGAAGGTCTTGGGTTCGGTGAGGGCGTTCCCGTGTGGAGATTGCGTGGGTTTCCTCCAGGTAGTCTGGTTTCCTTCCACAGTCCAAAGACATGCACATTGGGCTAATTGGCTGTTCCAAATTGCCCCTAGGTGTGAGTGTGTATGGCTGTATGTATGTTGGCCTTGTGATAGAATGGTCAGATGCTCAGGGGGTACCCCACCTTTGACCAGAGTCGGCTGAGATAGGCTCCAGCCTCCACCGCAACCCTAGTAGGATTAAGCGGTTTGGAGAATCACCGAATGAATGAAAGAAAATAACTGAACGAATGGTGTATTTCAAAAACAAGCCTTGTGGCACATAAGAGGTATTAGCCTCTGTGTTGCACATTTGGTTTGACATTATGAGGTCACTCGGTCAGGGACCATAATGGCTTTATATTTTTTTTAAAGCACAGAAGGCATAGCCTTGGCTTGTAAGAAATATGTCACTCACTCTCTCAGTCATTTGCTGAACAACTTAATCCTACTATTACGGTTGCGGGAAGGCTGGAGCCTTTCTCAGCCGGCACTGGGTAGATGCGGGGTGTACCCCTGCCAACACACACTTACAAACATTCACACTCACATCCACACTTTGGGGTTATCTGGAACAGCCAATTCGCCTAATGTGCATGTCTTTGGACTGTGGGAGGAAACCCACGCAAGCACTGGAAGAACATGCAAACTCCACACAGAAACGCTCTCGCCGAGCCCAGGACTTGAACCCAGGACCTTCTTGCTGTGAGGTGGACGTGCTAACCACTATGCCACCATGCCGCCCCTTATAAGGAGTATTGATATTCTTATATGTATCACAATTGATTTGACGTCACCCACTCAAATGGTTCAACTGCATAATAGATTTGTATTCTGAATGTCAAGTAAATGTTTATAGAATTAAAGCAACGTTTCTGTTAGCGTTAATACCAGCATTACAATCTGGGATTGGTATATCGAGCGCCATGAAATAAGTAAATCTGTCAAAGGTCACCAATCAAAGCTGGTGGGACGGATCTAGCATCAGAGCAATTCAGATCGATTGCTATTTCTGTCGCGTTAACGGGTTACTGGTGGCCTGATCCCACGCATTTTATTACTTTTCCCTTGCCTGCAGCATCTACTATATTATCATCTATAGCGACTTTGGATACTGAAGACATCTCCTGAGAGTTAATTAAAGTATTTTGATAGGAGCTGAAGAAACACAGTCAGGTGTTCAGTCTAGATTTTGGTGACAAGTAAGGTTGACGAGTTTATTGAGGTAATAGGTCTTATTATCACTCTCTCTCTCTCTCTCTCTCTCTCTCTCTCTCTCTCTTTCTCTCTCTCTCTGACAGTTTCTTGATAGCAAAGTATTGTCAAACATGGAGTGTGTCAGTGAGGGGGTGTAAGAAAGAATCAGAGACTAACAAACCAGAGTTGGCGGTGCAGTGATTTACTGGTTAGCACATCCTCCTCACAGCAAGAAGGTCCTGGGTTCGAGTCCTGACATTTTCTGTGTGGAGTTTTTATGTTCGGCTTGTGCTTGCATGGGTTTCCTCCAGGTCTCTGAATTCTCTGAAGCATTCCAGAGGGGAACAGCGGCATCATGGTTAGCACGTTCGCCTCACAGCAAGAAAGCCCTGGTTTTGAGTCCCGACCTCGGTGAGGGCATTTCTGTGTGGAGTTTGCATTTTGTCCCCATGCTTGCATGGGTTTCCTCCTACAACCCCAAAATATGCATGTTAGGCTGATTGAAGGATTGTACCTAGGTGTGAGTGTGAATGGTTGTGTGTAGTGGACCTACGATGGATGGGCGAGCTTTTCAGGGTGTACCCCGCCTTCACCCAGAGTCGGCTGAGATAGGCACCAGCCTTTCTGTGACCATAATAGGATTAATCAGAATCATCAGAATCAGAATACTTTATTGATCCCGGAGGAAAAACATCCTGAGCAAAAACATGAGAAAAACATCCTGAGCAGTGTTCGGCAGATGTTAAACGACCTTAGCCGCCTCAAAAAATAGAGACGGCTCCGGCCCTTCTTGTAAAGTGCGGTAGTGTTCTTAACCCAGGCCAGTTTATTGTCAATATGAACTCCAAGGTATTTGTAGTCCTCCACCATTTCCACATTGACGCACTGGGTGGAAACAGGGGTCGCTGGTGTTTTGGATCTCCTAAAATCCACAATCAGTTCCTTGGTCTTTGTCACATTATGCTGCAGATGATTCTGCTCACACCATGAGATGATGAGTCCACAGCGTTTCGGCAAATGAATAAATGAACGAATAACTGAAGACCAGTGTTACAGATTTTCTGGTTCCGTCTGTTTACCAGCGATGATTATGAACGTATTAGCTTGAGTTACATTTTCGCAGGTTCATCATTAAATGGAGGCTTTCGACACACCCACTGCCACACACACACACACACACACACACACACACACACACACACACACACACACACACACAAATCAAGTGATGCTCATAGTGTAAATATAAATTATTAATGAATGTTCTTAATGCCTTCATTTCTTTTATTAAAATCTAATTTTATTAAAAGCTAATGCATTTCTAATTCATGGTGTAAATCTCACCTTAGTGCCACTGACATGGCCTCAGTGTGTTTAAGGATTTACAGCTCAGATAAAAAAAAAAAAAAGGAAACTGAATAAATATTCATTGTGGGCTGAAATTTATAAGTAGTGTCTAGATATTTCCTCTTATCTCTTGTCACTTAAGAAAATGAAGTCAGTCTTTGAATGTAAAAATACTTTGAGGTGTAATGGAACTTCCTTTTACAGGAAACACTTTATGCCTCACTATCTCACACCAGCACACTATAATAGGTGTATATTAAAACGGGGCGCTTAAAGCTGAGGTTGGTAATTTTTTTTAGCTGTTTACACAAACTGTAATATTGTCTGAAATGGTCTTTACACCCCAACAGCAATCAATAACTTATAGGATTTGAAAAAGGTCAGAAACAATCTGTCATCTGTGCTCACTGTAATTCTGTAAAAATGCTGACCAATCACTGGCTTGCGGTCCTCTGGGAAAGATCCAATCAAATGCTGCCATGCCTCCTTGAGTTCGAGTGCGAATGGGGTTGTGTGTGTTGCCCATGCGACGCTCTGGCGGACTGTCCAGTGTGTACCTTGCCTTCACCCAGTATTGGGTGACTCCAGACTCCAGCCTCCCTGCGACCCTAGCAGGATTAAGCGGTTATGCAAATGCGCTGCGGCAACTTGTTCTGGGCGTAAGTTGTTCCGGTGCAAGTAAAGTAGCTTTAGCTTTAGTCTATGGACTCAAGGAGGAAACCGGAGGACCCTGAGGAAACCCTCACAAGCATGAGCAGAACATGTAAATGTCCCAAAGGAACACCACAGTCAGCTATGAGGTTGAAATCTTTTTGCTGTGAGGTGGTGACGATGCTAAACACTGCACCACCATGCCACCTTCAACCCTGCAGCAATATCATACATAAACCACTGTGATTTTTGTGTTTTGGTCACGATTCTCACTGCAGACCCACATCGATTTGTATGTACGAGTGTTCCAACCACATCTTTAGGGTACATTTCGACAACCCACTCTCAACACTCTAGTGCTGAACAAAAGCGACGGCATGCTGCATTAACTGAAGAAGAAAAGACTCTGTCCATTAATGCAACGTTTTCCCAGAGCGATTGTTTGCTTTGAGGACCAGGATTCTCTACCTTCTATAAGCAAGAGTGGAGCATTATTGCAATAAGGATAACAGAAACTAATTTGTAGCTCCTTGCACAACAATAAAAAAGCAATGAAGCGTGGAGCGGAGGGGAAAATGAAGATATTTTATTGTTTTCTTTTTAATACTTCTTCAGATGTGTTTGTTACTCACGGGGGTTTCATCTTGTATGGGATTTGTGCTGCAAGCTAGCTCTGCTAAGTACACTGGACGACTTTGGGTGAATTTATATATCAAATCAATTTCATGTTCAAGCTGGCAGGTAGAAGAGTTTCGAATAATAGTTGCCAATAGTAATCGTTTTCCTAGTGATGCCATCAGCATAAACAACGCATGTTACTGTGACTATTCCCACAGTAGCCTTTCAACAACTTATTCTGTTACATTAGCATTTTTGCACATTAAAAGAGAATTATTAAATCCCTGAAGATTTTGAGTTTGCACCCCCTGTCGTTTTTGAATGTGTCAAGTCACATATATTTTAAGAATGTTATAACTAATTTATTAAAATGTCATGGGAAAGTGTAATACATCAGTCAGAGTTATGGAAACATACAAATGAAGGACATGAGTGGGTATATATAGTTATTCCACGACCTCTAGTCAGATATGTGCTGATCGCCCCGAGGTGCTGGGTGCTGAGCAGGCTATCAGTCATTTCCGTTGAGAGCAAGTGGAATAAGTATTTTATTCTATCCATACTCACTGGACAGTAAAAAAAAACAGGTTTTATTCCATTTTTTAAAAATATATACAAGATAGTTTCCCCTTTGCTCAGGTTGCCTGTTACCTAGGAGAAATTTTGGAACAACCAATTAGCCTAATGCAAGTGTCTTTGGACGCCAGAGCCTGGGACTTTCTTGCTCTGCGGCAGACATGCTAACCACTATGCTACCGTGCTGCCCAACATCAAGTACTTTAATTCCAAATTTTGTTGCTTTCCATTAAATAAATCTAGGATGAATGGAAGAGCTAGCTAGCATGAGTTAACCTTCAGCCTAGCACAGAGTCTTGACTGTTTCCTTTTTATATTTTTTTTGTAGAGGCATAGCTACTAATGGCATATGAGCAGATATCCTAGTAGTAGATTAGTGCTAGCCTTCAGACACACACACACACACACACACACACACACACACACACACACACACACAGTGCTAGATTACTGAAGAGAGAACAAAGCTGTCCACTGCGGCTCAGATGGAGAGGATCAATGAAGCTGATCGATGTCACTTCATCAGATGTGATCGATGAATTTAGTCCCTGCTCATCTCTAACCCGCACATATCTTCAAAGTAGGACTATAGGAGACCCATTTTAATGCACATTGCATGGAAAGGAAAGATATTTATACAGACTGTTTATTTTTTCTTATGAAGGAGGGAGATCTCCTTGTGGGGGTTTCCTCTGGATACAGCGGTTTCCTCCTACAGTGCAAAGACCTGCACTTTAGGTCAGATGGCTAATCTAAATTGCCCGTAGGTGTAAATGTGAGTGTGAATGGCTGTTTTCGTCTGTGTTAACCCTGCAGTAGATCGCCCACCTGTTCAGGGTGTACCCCGCCTCTCGCCAGTAGTCAGCTGTGATTGGATCCCACTTCTCCCAAGACTCTGACTGATAAGCGGCATTTAGAGCAACTAAAAAGAATACAGTTCCAAATGTTAATTATATTAATTTTTAAAAAATTAATGATAAAATGATTTCAAATAGGCAGCATGGAGGTGCAGTGGTTAGCACGTCCACCTCACAGCAAGAAGCTCCTGGGTCCGATTCCCGGGCTCGGGGCGTTTCTGAGTGGAGTTTGCATTTTCTCCCTTTGCTTGCGTGGGTTTCCTAAGGGTATTCCAGTTTCCTCCTACAGTCCAGAAACATGCACAGTTGTGCTTGCATGGGTTTGTAAATTGGCTGTTCCAAATCGCCCCTATGTGTGAGTGTGAATGGTTGTGTGAGTGTTGGCCCTGCAATGGCCTGGCGAGCTGTCCAGGATGTACCCCACCCTCGCTCAGAGTCGGCTGAGATGGGTGCCTGCCTCCCCGCAACCCTTATTATGATTAAGCGACTTAGAAAATGGATGGATGGATGATTTAAAATTTTACAAATTGCAGGCTGTAATTAAACTTTATTCAGAATATTAGTTTAAATGTGTATTTGTGTATTTGAGGATCGTGGTAGTGCTGATGAATGTGTGTTGTGTCATTTGCCCTGGATAAAGAAAGGTTAGAAAGATGAAGATGAATAAATTCCTACGGAAGCAGGAGAAAGAGTGGAGCAAGAGATTCACTTTTGAGCATAGGGGTGGTGCATGAGAGAAAGAGTCAGGAGAGAGCGATGGAGGAGGTTTAAGCCTCTCCACTGAGACCCTAATCGGCTCATGGTGACATGAATGCCTGTGTCTGCTTTTGTCACTAGTCCTCTGGTAGCGTGTTACTCATGAGAGCTCAATTCCCTCTCTCTCTCTATCTCTCTCTCTTTCTCTCTCTCTCTCTCACACACACACACACACACACACACACTCCTCCACACTCTGTCTTACTCTTCATATGCACCCCAGCCTTATCAATCTCCAGCAAGAACCCTGTCCATTCTTCCTGTCTCTCTTTCTGTCTCTCTCATTTTCTCCCTGCTGTGTCTGCAGAAGTCATCCTCAGATTTATGTTCATCCCTCCGCACCGGCTGCGCACGGAAACTGCCTGCATAATGGAGGCTGAGGACAAAAAGAGCAGAAAAGAGACAGAGAAGGACAAGCTAGCGAGAGATAAAGAAAGAACGAGCTGATTCTTATCACCTCCGCAATACATCTGACTTTCTAAAGCATTGGGGAACAATAAAAGGTTACATTTAGATACCTTTGGGTTCTGTTTGTTCTTCTGGGTGACCCTTAGAGATTATATATGTAAAATCCTACCAAAGATGTTTCCTTTCTAGATAAAAAACATTTCTAAAGTAAAGAACCTTTAAATAACAAAAGAATCCTTGAGAAGTGTCGCTCATCAGGCGTTAAAATCCAAACACTCCCTTGTCCCTTCTTTTCTTTAGTGAACCGCTTTATCCTACTAGAATTACAGGGATGCTGGAGTCTATCACAGACGACACTGTGTGAAGGCGGAGTACACCCTAAACAGCTCGTTAGTCCATCACAGGACCAACACACACACACACACACACACACACACACACACACACACACACACTCCCATTCACAGGCACACTCACACCTAGGGCCAATTTGGAACAGCCAGTTAGCCTAATATCCATGTCTTTGGACTGTGGGAGGAAACCACAGTACCTGGAGGAAACCCATGCAAGCACGGGGACAACCTGCCAACCCAACATAGAAACGCCCTCGCCGAGGACTCAAACCCAGGACCTTCTTACTGTGAGGCGGACGTGCTAACCACTATGCCACCGTCCCCCTCTGGGAAGATTAATCTTCCAAAATAAATAGCAGGAATAAATAAATAAATAAACAATAAGAGACATTACAAACACCGATGATCCAGATCCCACTAAACGTAGCCTACCATCAAGCAAATAGTAAACAGAGCCTTGCGATCAGAAATTAATCACACTCTTATTCACAACAGTTGCAAATGAGGTAAATCCAATACACATACACATTTTACTGCTCACAAAGCCTAAGGTGACACGACAAGCTTCTTTGTAGTATAACGCTGATTTTTTACTCAGATGGGATCTGTTCTGACGGTTCATAATTGTACATGACCCATATCTGTCTTTGATATGAGTGCCCCGGTCCCCTGAAACACCCTCCAATGGCACATCAATATCAATTTGCTGTTTGTGAGACAATCCACCGTCTATCCACCTGACTAATCAGGATTAGACGGCTTAGAAAGTGAATGAATGAATGGATATGTATCCAATCTTGGGTCTGGTTTCATAAGTTTGGATGTTTACAGCTACATATGAGGTTGGGATGAAAAATTCATAGGCTGACCATGATGTGATGGTCGATTTTTGACCAAATGTGGTTTATTTTTCAACATAGTCTCCCCTATGGTCTATACATTTCTTCCATCAGTATTGCAGTGCTTGGATTCACTTCATATAGAAGCTCTCAAGTTTCACTGCTCTAGCATTACTTCTTCTTAGTCAGCCTAGGAACTTTTTAGTCCAACCTCGTAGTCTTGATGAAAATAAGATCTGTGCCACATTAGATGGAAAATGGGATTTGTGTGACTCTAACTTGGTAATGTGAACTTAGCCAAAAACACACAGAGTCTGATTTCATTATAAAGCCTACAGTGAAGACACACTTACTCATTTGCTGAGCTGTCTAATCCTATTAGGGTTGCGGGGAGGCTGGAGCCTATCTCAGCTGACACTGGGCGAAGGAGGGGTACACCCCGAAGAGCTGGCTAGACCATCGCAGGGCAAACACACACAACCATTTACACTCACACCTAGGGACAATTTAGAACAATAGATTTAGACCAATTAGCCTCATGTGCATGCCTTTGGACTGTGGGAGGAAACCGGAGTACCCTGAGGAAACCCGTGCAAGCACTGGAAGAACATGTAAACTTCACACTGAAACACCTAATCCCATGATTCGAACCCGGGATCTTCTTGCTGTAAGGCAGATGTGCTAACCACTATGCCACTATGCCACTCCTGCAGTGAAGAACTCCAATTAATGGTTGAGAAAGAATACACTGGTTTTCTAGTTAGCGCAAGTAGCGCAACACTACATTGTTTAGATTCCTCTATGAATATAAAAAAACCCGCTCTCAACAATCAGGCATATCAAGAGGTAAAATTCGATGCAAATGCCTTTTTATCTGTTGAAAAATGGCCGTTAGGGCAATGAAGTTTCAGCACAGTGAGGAGGAAAAGAGACGATGGTTCTTGCCGCAGCATCTCGCAGCATCTCACATCAGCGCTGTGTCTCCCTGCTGTCAGCGTGCGATGATCAAAACCACAAAATCACACTGGAAATGTGTCTGAGAGGGAAAAACGGAGACATCGACTTCAATTGAGAGAATCTGCAGAGCGTTCAGCGGTATTAGTGTTTGATTCCTGTGCTGCAGCTAAAAAGAGAGAGAGAGAGAGAGAGAGAGAGAGAGAGAGAGAGAGAGAGATGATGACGATGTCTTCAGAGAAAAAAATTATATCTGTAGTAAGTGGCATTTTGTAGACCTCGGTTCTATTACCAGAGAGAGAGAGAGAGAGAGAGAGAGAGAGAGAGAGAGAGAGAGAGGAAGAAGGGTATTTTTGTTGCATATCGTCAGATGTTTTATATTTAAGCTCCGTCGTCTTTATGCAGGAAATGCAGACAGGATGTGAGCTCCTTCTGCGGTGGTTGAGAACTCTTGGTGTGGCCTTGGCATTGCCTCGGCCAGTTTAACGCCACAAACTAAGCGGAAGGCTTGTTTTTAATGCTTTCTTTCTCATACAATATATCCTGTCCATCAGTTACACCAACTTCTACATCTGTTCTTCCTCCCAGGTTATTTCTTCTTCTTCTTTTTTAGTAATTTATTTAAGGTAACTGAAAAAACAAGAACATGGTTAGCACGTCTGCCTCACAGCAAGAAGGTCCTGGGTTTGATTCCCGAGCTCAGGTATTTCTGTGTGGGGTTTGCATGTTCTCCCCATGCTTGCGTGGGTTTTCTCTGGGTATTCCGGTTTCCTCCTACAGTCCCAAAACATGCACAGTAGGCTAACTGGCTGTTCCAAATCACACCTAGGTGTGAGAGTGACTGTGAATGGTTGTGTGTTGGCACTGCAATGGCCTGGCGAGCTGTGTACCCCATAGTGTACCCCACCCTCGCCCAGAGTCGGCTGAGATAGGCGCCAGCATCCCTGCGACCCTAATTAGGATTAAGCGGCTTAGAAAATGAATGAATGAACGAAAAAACAAAAAGGACAGTGTTTCTTTTTTCGACATCTGCTGACATCTAAGTGTACAAATACTTATTTATAGTCTTTAATTCCTCAACAGCTTCTGATGCTGTTTGTTTTTTGGGGGGGAAGGTGGGGGGCTGATTGGATCGCAGTTTCCCAGCTGCGCTCATAACAGTTGTGGTTGCATCTGGGCAGCATTAACAAGTCTGAAGTTTTGCTGGATAAATGAGATAATTATGTCAACAATTTCTGGGCATTTTTGCTTGAGCTTAGTGTAAAGAATAAAACACTTTGGTGCATGCTGTACTAAGAAAATGTCAACATTTCACAGTGCGGAGGGTTTTCCCAGGCGTCCGCACATACGATGCTTGGACTCCAATCCAATAATCACATTTTTTCAATCTAGTGCTACTTTAAAGATACTTAATTTAGATGGAGAATGTTCCAGTTTTCTCACTTTCTGGGTTTTGTGCTAGCTTTTAGCCCAGCTCTGAAGGTCGAACTCTGTTCCCAGACCAGCACTTTTATACATTACTCAAAGTATCGACGCAGCTGCCACTGTTAGCGGTGTCCACACATTATATTATGTTACCATTTAACATTGATTTAACGTGGGATCAATGTGGTCGCATAACATTTCTACTCTCACTGCCTGGTGAACAGATAGAGTGACCGAAAAACCAAGAGAGAGTGTGGGTCGGCTAGCTTTGGCTTATGCTAAATACCAGAGTACACAGCCTTTTACACACACAGAAGGCGTTTGTGAGCCGTTTCAATTTACTTCTGTCTGCCTCCCAACAATTGCTGAATTGTTTAAGTTCAGCCATGTTGCTCTCGAGTCCAGCTGTGATCTGATAAAGGTGCTTTTCAATAGTGGACAGACAATTAGAGAGATGGAGAGAAACAGGGAAACAGAGTAATTGAAAGATAGACAGAGAGATGACAGACAGCGAGGCTTTACTTCGCCTTATTCCACCCACATTTGGAAATCAAACAATGTACTCATTAATGTCTTAATCAGGCCAGATAAATAAAATACTCAGAAGTGATGCCGGTAGTAAGACACAAATAAACTTTTCTACGTATACATCCAATCAATTCCTTTAGCCGTAAAACTCCTCTGCATTTATTTCTTTTTTTCAGTTCAGTAACTTTAAGTGCTTCAGTAGGAAATGCGCATTGCAGCCAGGTATTTAAAAAAAACAACAACAACATTATTATGCCATAGTTTGGAATTACGCACTCTTCATATTCATTCAGCTCAAAACCAAGTATCATAATTTAATAACCCAATGGCTTAAAGTGGAAAAAGAGGTCTTTTAAACAAATCTATTTTGCCATTAAAGGCATCAGTCTGCAGCTACACTGAGTGGGTGGTACAGGCAGCTAAGTATAGACATCACTTTCCAGGTTACTTGATGGATAAATATGACACTAAATTCTTGTTCTCGACCTTTTACCGAGGTAACAATACAGCTCTATGACATTTTGCTCTAAACCCTTACAGTTTATTTCGACATCAAGCAATTAGACAAAAAAAAATAAAATAAAAAAAAAATTAAAAAAACCTCTCTCAATACATGACCAATTAGTTTCTTAAACATTTTCGAAGGAACAAAATAAAACCAGGGTTAAAGATAATTAAATTATTATTCGCACACATGAAACATCATTTAATACAATTTTTATTCATCATTATTTGCACTCATGAAACTTAGTGATGCAGCAGAGGTGGTGCTAAGGTCTGTTTGTAGCCCAACCCTAACTTGAACACCTTGAGCTTGAAAAACTTGATGTGCGGTTTCAGACCTATGGCAACCTTCAGAAATCGCCTCCAAGAGTGTATAGACGATGACGGCCACCATTTGGATGTCATCATTAAATCATGAAGCATAAAAACTGTACTGACTGAAGTTTCATGTGTGTAAATAATAATTTGATTATCTTTACAGATTTTTCTGCCCTTTACCTTTGAAATGTAGGAGGTTTTATTGGGTCACTCTGTGCAATTCTTTCAGCATTCACATCGAAATTTAGCTTATTGTCAATTATTATTTAAAATAAAAACAGCATGGTTTATTTCAGGGTTTTCTTTTATTTCGTGACGATCAGTTTCAGATAAATAAATGTATCCGGGGGCAGCACGGTGGTGTAGTGGCTAGCACGTCCACCTCACAGTAAGAAGTCCTGGGTTTGGGCAGTATGTATAGAATTCAGTGGAAAATTATTATATAATATAATTAAAATGATTATATTCTTATATATTATATTATTAAAATTATTATGATTTTTAAAAAATATTCACAGCTGATCTAAAGCAATATACTTTCATTAGAATTAAATTCTGGCTCAACGCTTCATCCTGTCGTTCATAGTTTCCAGTAAACATGCCGCCTTCCTATTGTGTTTACTATAGAATTAGAGGAATCCGTTTGACTTGCTATAAATCTTTTGCTGTCAATGTGTAACAATGGCCATATTTCATTGGTATCGTTCATTGTTCCCAGTAGCCAGCGGTGTGTGTCATCACAGAAATATGCTGGCTGGCTGCAGTGGCAGTAAAATGGCTCCGATAGAAAAAGCAAGCGCCAGTGTTCGTATATGAAGCGGTCTATTCATCAGACTTTTCAGCTCATCTGGCATCAATGCTACGACATGTAGTGGCAGCTTAAAACAACCACTAACAAAGTACTTCTTATAAAGCACTCGTGTGTTCTGTCACGTCTGTCTTCATTAGATGCCATGATTGAACTGCCATTATTGGAACTCAAGACAAAGCCGAAATGCAAATGTCTTTCTTTCTTTCTTTTTTTTCTTTAAAATTTCTTTGCTCATCACTTGTTCGCCATCTGCTTGCTTAACGATGGATCAATAAATCAATACCCGTCTGTGAATAAAGAGCAGCTGTTTTATTTAAAGTCAGACAGGGCTTCATGAGCGGTCTGAAAATGGTGTTGAATTTTCCACATGGCAGCTATTGTTCTACGCAGATTGCAGAAGCGAACAGAATAAAGTGATCTGAATTGTGCAATAGGAAGGATATACCAGCTCAGAGATGGACACTGATAGATATTTCTGGTGCATGTATTTAAAACACATCTATCATGAGGGAACTCATACTAAAGACGTACTCTATTCTCTACTCTATTCTTCTGTTTAAATATGTGGAATCGTCAGTAAAGAAATCCATCCAACCCTAACTGTGGGGTGTTTAAGAAATGCTGGGACTTTAATTATTTATTAGCACTGTTTACTAGTTAGTAGTGTTGGTTGTGAGTTTGTTAGCTAGCTAGTAAGCTATGTTGTGTCTCAGTTTGCGTAATTGTATATCTTAGGTGGCACAGTGGGTTAGTGGTTAGCACATCTGCCTCACATCAAGAAGGTATTCTGCTCAGCGAGGGTGTCTCTGTGTGCTTTGCATTTTCTCCCTGTGCTTATATAGGTTTCTGCTGGCCCGCCTTACATTAGCTTTGGCTACCTGTGGGCCAGTTCTATCGTTTATTCAAGATGAGCAAATAAATAAAAATCAAAAAATCTAAAGAGGTTTCCCCCGGGTACTCTGGTTTCCTCCTACAGTTCAAAGACATGCCCGTTAGCCTAATTGGCTGTTCCAAATTGCCCTTGTGAGGTGTGAGTGTGAATCTGAGTGTGAATGGTTGTGTGTGTTGGTCTGGCGAGCTGTTCACGGTGTACCTCGCCTTCACCCACGGTCAGCTGAGATAGGCTCCAGCCTCCCAATGACCCTAGAAATAAACAGCTTGGCAAATGAAAGAATGAGTGAACTATGTGCACTATGTCAGAGTATGAGTTATATGCTAACTAGAAAGCTGGATGCAAGGTTTTATGCTAGCTAGTAAGCAGGATGTGAGTTTGTGTGCTTGCTAGCAAGCTGTACGCTAGTTAGAGAGATGGATGTGAGTTTGTATGCTAGTTGTAGGGCAAGATGTTAGTCTGTATGCTAGCTAGAAAGCTGGATGCAAGGTTTTGTGCTACCAAAGTATGTTCGTTGGAGAGCTAGATGTTAGTCTGTATACTGGCTAGAAAGCTGGATGCGAGCTTTTATGCTAGCTAGTAGGCAGGATGTGGGTTTGTGTGCTTGCTAGAGAACCGTACACTAGTTAGAGAGTTGGATGTGAGATTGTATGATAGTTGGAGAGCTAGATGTAAGTTTATATGTGAGCTAGAGAGCTGGATGTGAGCTTTGTATGCTAGCAAGAGACCTGGATGCGGGAGTTTCTTTGCTAGCTAACAAGCAATGTGTAAAACTTTTATCACCCCACAGGAGAAAATCCTATCAATTTTTTGTAGTAGTATAATTAATATATTTGCCTCTTCCTAATCATCAAGCCGGGACCTTGAGCTCTCATTGGAGCGATTCGCAGCTGAGTGCAAAGCGGCTGGGATGACAATCAACACCTCCAAGTCCGAGGCCATGGTTCTCAGCCGGAAAAGGGTGGAATGCACCCTCCGGGTCTGGAACAAGGTCCTGCCCCAAGTGGAGGAGTTTAAGTATCTCGGGGTCTTGTTTACGAGTGATCGAGGGATGGAGCGGGAGATCGATAGGCGCATCGGTGCAGCCTCTGCTGTAAAGCAGAGCTTGTACCTGTCCGTGGTGGTGAAGAGGGAGCAGAGCTGAAAGGCAAAGCTCTCAATTTACCAATCGATCTACGTTCTAACCCTCACCTATGGTCTCAAGTTTTGGGTAGTGACCGAAAGAACAGGTGGCTCAAATGAAGTGGCTGGGGAGAGGGACGTCTGGACCGCACTGCTTAGGCTGCTGCCCCCCCAACCCGACCCCGGATTAAGCGGAAGAAGATGATGATAATGATGATGCCTCTTCCTAATTTTGGTCAGTTCAGTGTGAATTCTGATGGACACTAGCAGTATTAGCTATCAAGGCACCACAACAATAACATTCATTTGAAGTGGCATTGCTATTTCATGTCTTACTTATAAAATGCATTTTTAAAAAATACAACATATGACATTTGGTTTACTGAATCGTTATCAAAAATGCACTTTAATGCATTTTGTCCTTGTGTGTGTGAGGTAAGGTAAGGTAAGTCTGTTGGGCTTTTACACCCGAGCCTAGTGGTTCATCAGACCAGTGCTTATCCCTGGTTTCCATAGCGTGAAACGACTAGGAGTTCAACTTCTCCTGGATGGGACGCTAGTTCATCGCAGGTTACCTTCCCAGTATTTTTTACTGGTACCCATTTATACTGCTTGGTAGACAGAGGCACACTTTTGGTTAAGACCTTGCCCAGGGGTCTTAGCACGGTGGGGATCTAACGGGGATATGAACCCACAACCTACTGATCATGAGCCCAACACCCTAACCACTACGCTACTGGCCCCTTGCCTGTGTAAAGTAAGATATTATTGTCCTGCATGCAGTTTACACATACTATACTATACACATACTGGCCCCATATCCAGCCTGTATAAGTGAAAGAGATATTGAGGCTTAGTGTTTGTTAAACTCGTGATATTTCAGGACATACTGTAATTTATTTCTTCTGTCTGGCTTTCATGGCACAGCTTCAGGTCTTTGCTGTGGACTGAATCATGCTGAGAGCTAGAGGTCTATTGGCCTTCCTGTGCGCGCGCGTGTGTGTGTGTGTGTGTGTGTGTGTGCACGCATGGGTGGTTTTCTTTGTACATGCGTGTGTGGGTATTGTTGAACAAGGCCAGTAGGTATAGGGTTGAATACAATAGTGGTACGGCTGTTGCAAACAGAAATTAAGGAGGTCACGTTTCTTCATATGAGGAAAAGTAGATGACGAACAAGAGGGCGGAGTAGTTCAGATGGTGTCTTTCTGTAAGTCCCAGCTGCAGAGACACACTGCACAGTGTGGCCAAACATAATGGTCCCAGTGATCCCAGTCTCTCCCTCTATCTCTCTCTTTTCAGTGGGACAGCTGTTCTTCCTGCCCCCATGGGCAACGGGCCACATGTCTGCAGGGGTCCAGCGTACATGCACAGACACACTGCAGTTGCACAGGAACTTGTACACGCATGCACACGAACAGAGAGGAAACACACAGGCACATTTAGACACAAGAGGAAGTCAGAGAAGCTCATCCAGACACAAAGCTCTCGTCACATTCGCTGCCCTTGAACTGTATTATTATTAACTTGGAATCAGTTCTTAACAGTTTAACCAGATAATGTGCATTTAACAGAGAAGCTGAGCTAATAGCCAATGCTGTGTGACCACATAGGGCTGCCAGACTGACACGACTCCAGCATCATCATTCGCTTCTCTGCCTAGTGATACTCTCTTAAAGTGAAAGTGTAGCCTTGGTACTGAGATGACAGGAATGACGACAAGGGATGGTTTCACAAGGAACACAAGCAAGCATAAACACAGTGGGACAGGCACGAGTGCAAACAGGCGGATACAGATACACTTACAAAAATCTATCTTTCTGCCCCGAACACCAAATGGGATCGTTATTTCAATTGTTTCATTTGTTTGTTTATTGACTGACTGCCTGACCAATTGATGATGATGAAGATAATGCTCAATATAAACGCCATATTCGTTGTTGTTATTATAAAGGTGATTATAGTTTTAGGTTTAATTTTGGTCACTTGAATTGAATGGATTTATTCCAAAGTTCAAAAACAGAAATACATTATGTCCACTTGAACTTGAACACCAATTTTAATAAAACTAAAAAGAGTAGTTTATATATCAAAAGCATTTTCTAAATGGTTTGGATGCTGCGGGTGGAAGTTTCAGGAATAAAAAGCTCTAATGGTTTTTAAAAATAAATGATGGTATATATTTTTCTGTTGTGACTAATGCTATGTGTTTGTAGTCAAAATTAGACCTAGGGTGAACTAGCAAGCAGATGGTAAAAGGCTTTTCTGGATAAATAGTCTTTGAAATACACAGAGAGCCAGCAAGATGAATGAATGGATGGAGGGATGAATGAATGGATGGTTGGCTGAATGGATGGTTGGATGTATAGATGGATGGATGGATGGATGGATGGATGGAATGTTGGATGGATGGACAGTTGGCTGGATGGGTGGTTGGATGGATGGATGGATGGATGGACGGATAGATGGATGGATGGATGAATGGTTGGATGGGTGGTTGGATGGATGGATGGGTAGTTAGATGGCTGGATGGATGGGTGGTTAGTTGGATGGATGGATGGATGGATGGATGGAAATATGGATGGTTGGATGGGTGGTTGGTTGGATGGATGGATGGATGGATGTTTGGGAAAATTGTACAATATTTTAGATAACTTTAGAACAAGTGCATGTAAACTTGATGGTAGCCGGAAGTATTGTCAGAGCTGTTTTTATAGAAAATACATCTTCACCAGCCGGCAAGGTGGTATAGTGGTTAGTATGCCTGCCTCACAGCAAGAAGGTCCTGGGTTCGAGTCCCAGGCTCAGTGAGGGTATTTCTGTGTGGAGTTTGCATGTTCTCCCTGTGCTTGTGTGGATTACCTCCGGGTACTCCGGTTTCGTCCCACAGTATAAAGGTATTTACATTAAGCTGATGGGCTGATCAGAATTGCCCCAGGTGTAAGAGTGAATGGTTGTGTGTGTGTTGGTCCTCCAATGGACTGGCAAGCTGTTCAGGGTGTACCTAGATTTCACTCAGTGTCGGCTAAGATAGGCTTCAGGCTCCCTGCGACCCCAGTAGCATTAAGCAGTTCGGCAAATGACTGAGTGAGAGAGAGTGATTGTGTTGTGGCATAAAATGGCACTGTTATACTTTTGTAAGCTTTGCACTAGATCACCCTGTGCAGCAGGCAGCCTCAACTTCCTGACCTGAGATAAGGATGCTGTGTATAACCTTTGTCCCTTTTCTTACTTGTATGTGTCTCCATGGGCAGGAAACCTAACATTTACAGTAAATCGATACTAAGTATGCACATATTCAGTTGCATGCATTCATATGTGTCTTTCTTAGAGTTAGATCTTTAACCATTAAAGAGTAAAAACAGCACAAGCGTTCTCAGATGGCAGCACAATGGCTCTGTGGTGAGCATTGTCACCTCAGAACAGGAAGGTTTTGGGTTCACATCTTGTGGCTGACAGGATTCCTGTGTAAAGTTTGCAGATTTTCACTCTGATTGGGTGTTTTATTTGTGTACTTCAGTTTGCTCTCACAGTCCAAAACAATTGGCCAACAATAGGTGTGAATGGTTGTTTGTGTCTGTGCTAGCTCTGTGATAGATTGGCAACCTGTTTACAGTGTACCCTACATCTTACCCAAAGTCTTGTGCTTCATTGGGATTGACTCCAGGTTCCAGATAATGGAGGGTGGATAATTTTGTACTTCAGATGGTTGTGCGGAGAGGGTTGAAGGGTATATTGGTGGAAGAATTCTGAGGATGGAACTGCCTGGTAGGAGGAGAAGAAGAAAACCAAAGAGGTTATGAATAGGGTGAGGGAAGACATGCAGGTGATAAGCGTAACGGAGAGGGGTACAGAAAAGAGAGCGAGAAGGATGGAGAAGGATGATCTGCTGTGGTGACCCCTAACAGGAGCAGCCATAGAAGGAGGAAGAAGAATAAGAAGTGTAGAGATTTACACTGCAGCATGAGAAAGCTAAATCTCAGTTTTTCTGAGCTCACCAAACCTGCATCTGTTTCCCTGAATGCATACTTGGCTAGTCCTCCCATGAATAATTGAGAAATGTCTAAACCATGCCATGCTTATTAATTATTAAACCACACCAGATGTATGTCCAGTTCTTTTACTGAAGGACAGATTTTGGGTCACCAAAATTATATGGGTGCAATTTTTCCCCGTCTGTAATCAGCAGATGTTAAAAACAGCGTAGCCCAAAGGTGGGATTGACCTCGCTCTGCTGTGGGAGCCGGGCCAAATGGCTGGGTTGCTGCCATGCGACACCGAAAGCTGCTTTCTCCTTGGTCATGTCCTACAATTGTTAGAACGTAGCCGATATTTTGTAAAGGTTAACTGTAAATTGACACTAAGAATTTTAGTGAGACATACGGAAGGTATTCAGGTCCTGAATACTTTAAGATCTAGTTCTTTGACGGGGGGCAGAAACAAAAATGCATCTGTGTGCATGCTCATTCCTGACTCACCCTTGGAGATCAGCCAGAGACTTTAGAATACAAATTACTGCCCTTATTTGCTGTTGTGCTATCTCCAGTTAATTAGCTCCAAGATGAGTTCAGTAAGAGTGTTAGGCTTCTCATTACAGGCCTTGATTGATAAAATCCTTGGTCCTTGCGTTTTAGCAGCCATCTCTACAGCCCCGACTGCTTTAAGTGTAGCTACTGAAAGCACAAGGTATGATTTATGCTAATCATATGTATGTATCCTGCAGGTGTGTGCTCTGATTAGAGCAACGCAGATATACATATACTCAACAAGTCTCCAGGAAAGGTTGAAAAATTATGAGTAATGCCAATGTTTAGGGCAGGACAGCAGATCCAGGGCAAAGTCACCTCTAACTGGACATGTACTGTAGTCTCTTATCTTCCAGGCAGAGGTTTGCAGAGGAAGAGAAGCAGAGGGCATGGGAGTGCAATAAGTCAGCCAGATGGTCGCCGCTTAGAGCACAAAATAAAAAAGAGGCATATCAAATGAATGACAAAGAGGGAGAGCCAGCCAGAGCCAATTACTTAACAGTCTTTCAGCCCTGGCTGGAATCCAGAGAGAGAGAGAGAGGGAGAGCGAGAGAGAGAGGTCATACAAGCATTAGAGAGAAATAGTGAGAAGACAAATGTATTCATTACTTTGCATAATGCCAGTCAGTGTGATATTTGGTGTCACCTTCTTCCTTCCTGCATCATTTCCTCTCTGTTTAGCTAAAACCATAAAAGGGGAAAAAAACACTGCAGTAAATCTTAAGCTCCAAGAGATAGTGGAAAGCAGTAAACCAATCAATATCAGGCCTTGGGATTGGCTGATGGGAACAGGGAGAATCACACGTTTTTTTAAAACAATTACCCAAAATCAATGCCTCTCATTGGTCAATATGGGATTCTAGTGAAGGAACCTTTCCTCATGCTGTCTAATCGGTGCTTGCAATGCTGTAGGGTGTATCTAATCATCGCTCTGATAACCGGAACCAAACATTTCCAAAGATTTGTCAAAATGTAACTCCATGTCCTCCTACTCCCAGCTCTCTTTTGGATACTGCGTAAATCGACCATCACATGTTTCGACATGATCTTGTTATTTTTTTGGGTGCTCACAGCGGAATAATCAGCTAATATTTTTTGGCTGCTAGCCCAAAATATTCAAGTCCCTGCTCTGGTGCACTCTAAAGACTCCACTTTACATAACCTCTCACGGGTGTGCATGAGTTATGCTTGAAGTTACCATTTCTAACAGCGCATTTATCACACGACAGGAAAGGAAAATCAGAAAAGAGGAAACATTAATATTACAATATTTGCTCCGAGACAGGAATGAAATCAGACGGAATGAATAAGGAGACTTACGATAACTTAAGGAGCTTCTTGAGTCATCTCAACTCTCTCTTAGCTTTCATCAGATAGCCCAGTAGTCACAAATCATGGTCAGTAATGCTATTATAATTATTCTGCTGCTTATCTGCAGCTGCTAGAGGAACACTAACAGTCTATAGATTATAATTATGGATGCATCAGGACATTTTATTCAGACTGAGTGAGTACGGCGACATAGTTAACTGCTTATTAACCGAGTGTAAGGTCCGTACAGAGAACTATCAGCCCAAGGTCTTGGTACAGACTAAACCGAAAGGTGAGGTTTATACAAAAAGTACTAAGGACTGATATTTCTCTGTACTGACCGAGCAAAGGAGGTTGATTATGCACATTATTATATGGCATGTTAAACAAAGTAATTAAGTAGTTTATTATATGGCATTGTATAATGGTGGCCTTTTTTAATTCACTTTATACGATGTTTTTTTTCCTTCTGGCTTTATCAATGAGCGTAACATATATCATTACTGCAACCAATCAGAGTAAATCAATCACTTTAGAATCAGGCAACGGCATGTTTTATTTCACACACTTTTCTTCGACAAATCACTTCACTTAAAGTGTATTTTATTCTTTTTGGGACTAGTAAATGAACTAGTGATGAGTAAGGCATCTTTATCTCTGTGTGCGAGGGCTTTCATAGCCTTGACCCATCGTCTCCCATTATTTCCAAATGTTACAGATCAATGGTGATGTACACCGATGTTACACAGATTTTTTTTCTCCTATGTTTCCTCAATGTACCCTGAACACAAAAAAACACCCAATTTTAAAACCCTTTCAAAATATTTCACTCTTCCCCAAAGTTTTTCCCGAAATTCTACAGAACATCTACTGATGTTCTCCAATGTACACCAATGATGTGTGTCAATATTACAGTTTTCTCCAATGTAACATTCGGAATATGATCGAGGCAAATTGGGATCATGATCGGTATCGTGTGAGCCCACCTCAAGCTTGTCTCCTGTCTCCCATTTCTAAGCTGTTCCTCCTGAGGAATTTTAGAAGAAAGGTGATACCTAAGTGAAACATCAGTTCGACCCACCTTAAAGTTTTCTGATCAAAATCTGAGTAGCAACATTTTCCACTGGAAAAGGATAATGACAGAACTTAAATGGTTCATAATATATTGCAGATTTATGTATGCATCCATAATGTCTCAGCCATAAAAGACAATATCAAATAGCCTGTCCAGCTTGTCCTGCTTAAATTATTATTGGATTTTAGAGTGCTGGTTGTGCTGTAGCTCAGATTTCGTCTGGAATGCCACTTTTATAACATTACAATTTAACTGTAGACACGCCTGAACAATTATTATTTACAGTGTATTAACGTGATGAAAATAACCCATTAGCCAAGTAGCATTTATAATAGTAGGATCAAGCTCACACTGTACAACGCCTTGGCACTTTCCACCTTTCCAGTTTTTACCTTCGTCCAAAATGGAGTTTTGGTGGAGATATTGTAATCACTGGCATGTGTGACTCTATCTATTTGTTTGCTGTTTGTCTGTGAACAAAATCCTGACCACAACCATGCACAGATTTTCATCAAACTTGGTAGGAGCACTACCCCCACCTCAGCCCCAGAGATTATTTGATTTTGGAATGTCAAGGTCAAAGATGAAGGTCAGAGCAAGGTCACAAAATATTGGAGATAGGGCACTTCAAAACGCCGATAACCGTGCCTTCACTATGGAACTCTAATAGAAAACCATACATGGACTTTCAAATGAGCCAATTACCTTTGACCTTGAGTGACCTTGAAAGGTCAAACCCCAGCCATCTCATAAATCTCATAAATCATGAATCTTACAAACAAGAGTTGTTGGGGCTCCCTAGTAACATTGGCAAGTTACTAATTCATACACTAAACTGTGTATGAAAATTAGCATACAGTTCATGTGTAATAAGATGAGATAAAATAAAATTTATTCATTCCACACCTGGGAAATTTACAAGTGTCAGAAACAGGAAATGGACCAAGTGTCAATCAAACATCAATATAATCATAAATAAAAATAAAAAAAAGTTCTGCCAAGAGATCAGAATCAGAATCAGAATACTTTATTGATTCTTATTCTGATCTCTTTGCAGAACATTTTTTTGTGCGTTACATGTGCCATGAGTCTTTCATTAGTGTGTAAAAGAGGACACGATGACATACTTTTCATCTCACATGTGACATCAGTTCCTGGGTAGGAAGCTGCTCCTACAGGAAAAAGGAGGATATAAAATAGGAAAAGAAAAAAGGTAAAGCAAGGAGTACGTTCCCAGAGATGAGCCTTCTCTCTATAACAACCCACCAGGCTGCCCTCTGACCCCATTTTTCCATTGTTTCATCCTGACTGAACAAATGGTCCGCAATCCGGCCTTGTCCGTGATTTCATGCATGAACCAAACAGGAAGATGACTGAAATCCTCCCTCGGACTCATTATGGCAATCTCCATACCTCTGCAATCAACGTTGGCAGGCTTTGGCCCATGTGAGAGCGTAGGTCAAGATAAATGTTCTAAACGAAGGGAAAAGGAAGGAGAAAAAACCTTGACGTGATGTCATTGGCAGTGGTGTTAGGTCAAGTTTTAACATTACAGATTAAGGTTCGGTGAAGTTCATTTGGAATTTTTAAAAGTAGATCTGCTCTGTTGAGCACCCGTCTTCGTGATGAAGGCTAGAGACTGATGAAGATGTCTAAACCAATTTTAGTGTAACAAGTGGTTATTATATATAAACAGACAGGCAAGACACATTAGAAAAGACAGTCAGGCAGGACTGTGTGGCAGCTTGAGTGTAACGGTAGAAAGTACAGCCCAAAGAGTGCATTAATAACCTTCCCAATCTTCTGTGAGTCCAGTTTAAGCCTCTGCCTGCTGTCCAGTGTAATCTGTCTTTCCTTAATCTCCTGGCAGAGTTGAAAGGAACGTTGTGGTTTGGATCACTTTATGGCTATTAGCGGTCTCCTGCACCATCCAGAGTTTTCACAGTCCTACTGTGGAATTGTAAATCAATCAAAGTCAGATGGCTGTTTTGTGTATGAAAGAAAACATGACTGAACAAGCTGGTTCATAGGGGAAAAATATAAAAAAAACAGAGTGGTGTCGGCAGGGTTACAAAGTAGGCAATGTGCCAACCTTGAACAATTTCTTATTTATTAAAGAAGTAGAATGACACATGGTGGATTTGGTACAGGTACATATACTATATATATATATATATGAATTTTAGCGCATCCCCCACACAGAAAGAAGGTGTCCAAGGGCATTTCTGTGTGGGGTTAGTACTTTCTCCCTGTGCTTGCATGGTTTTCCTCCGGGTACTCAGATGTCCTCCCACAGTCCAAAAACATGCGTATTATGCGGATTGGTTGTTCCAAATTGCCCCTAGGTGTGAGTGTGAGTCTGGGGAGCGAGCTTTACAGGGTGTACCCTGCCTTCGCCCAGTGTCGGCTGAGATGGACTTGGTAGGGAAGTAATTCGTAAAAATAAAAAATGTGTTTTTACCACCTAATACTTTAATTCAAATATTTTCCTTTTCATGGAATCAGTCTTGAATGAATTCATTCATTCATTCATTGAATGAATGGTTTAAAAAAAAGCATTAGCTTTTAGCTTTGGCTAGCATTAGCCTTTAGCTCAGAATGAGTCACTTTCTTAATAGTGTTGTTTTATGTAATAGGATATGAGCTGATATCCTAGTAGTGGATTAGCCAATCAGAGAACACTACTGCTCATATCTAGAATAATAGAATATAAGTAGAAAATTCCAGCAGAAATTTTTAATGCTTGCAGGGTGGTGTGTAAAAAAAAAAGGGTACACGTTATGAAAAAGACAATCCAGCTTAATAAGGTCCTGTTTAAACTGTGTTTCTACGATAAAGTACGGCGACATGACGGGGCTCCAAAAAAGGGCGTTTTTTTCGTCATTCCACAACGACGTCCCATTCATTCTTATGGAAAAAATTCCCACAGTTTTTTGCAAAATTACCATCGCCATGGTAATTCGAATTGCTTATCAAAGCTATTTTACACTATTCTCTTTTAAGCCGCACATTTTGGGGGTTCTTTCAATGGTTCAGGCCACATTAAAGAAGAACATTTCTACAGACATATACTAGTATTATAGCTATCATTAGTATGGGGAATGATAAGATGTGACAAACATAATAAAATAATAGATTGAAATACAATATATATGCATGAACACTTTCATATAATCCCATGATCTGTCTTTCAGCCTGCACCAGTGTGTCCATGTGTCCAAGCTGTGCTGTTATAGACAATGAATAACTTTTGAAAAATCACAGTCGAGAACTGAGCAGTGCTGTGATATGTGTGAATAAACATTTATGGTGATCTATAAAGTATATACTTATGAGAACATGTTACCATAATTGAAATGGCTTGAAATGGAAGTTGCAGTAGAAAGACTGGTCTGACGTAAAAGAGGAACTGAATAAAATGTAGCCCATAAACATAGCCATGGATGTGATGATCATGTTCGTTAATGTGGACTAAATGACACAAGAAAGTTTGTAAGAAAGTGATTCTGTCCAGATCATCATGTTCATACAGGAACTTGTGGTAATTGTGTGCAGGCCTGAAATTTTCCACCCTGAACTTACTGTGAGAATTATGCACTGACTGAACGTATCTTTAGTATCTTTATATACATGTGTTATTTGAGTTTTAGATGGGTGTCCTCTTCTGCTTGTATATGGAACATCCTGCATTTCATTCAGAGCTTTCTTTTGCAGTATGTGCACTTTAACAGTGCGCATGTATTTCTAAACTCTCCACTGCGTATGTGTGTTTAATCTCTTCTGGTTGAGGATGCTTCGAGCTCTGATGTATGTTTTGTTACCCAAGCACGGTAAATTGCTAGCTGGTGAGTGTTTACATGTCCAATGACTTGAGATGAATTAAAGGAATTACAATTGCAAATCTGCCGCCTGAATACAGTCATTTGTCTTATTTATGCAGCACTAAAGAAGCGCCGTGACGGCAACCAGCCGTGTATTTTTACACCGTGACAAAGCTGCTCAAGTCATAGCAAATCTCAGCCTCCCAAAAATGAACACTTGAGTTAATGTTTTGGGGCGGCACGGCGGCGTCGTAGTTAGCACGTCCACCTCACAGCAAGAAGGTCCTGGGTTCGAGTGCCGGGCTTGGGCGTTTCTGTTGCATGAGTTTCCTCCGAGTACTCGGGTTCCTTCGACAGTCGCGACACATGCACATTAGGCTAATTAGATGTTCCAAAGTGTTATGAGCTGTTCAGGGTGTACCCCACCTTCACCCAGTGTCGGCTGAGATAGCCTCCAGCCTCCCTGCGACCCTAGCAGGATTAGGCAGTCTGGGGAATGAGTGAGTAAGTTTATGGTTTGCCTCCTGAAATGTACGTGAGTGTGTCTACAGGAATTTTTCAAACAGAGAGGTCTGACCTTTAACGCTCACAAACATATTAAGATCGGAGACGCAGAGGATACGATGAGGGAGTTTAAGATAAAATACTTGTTCTTTTTATTTCTGTTTATTATTTATGCTTGTGCCCTCTTGCATTGCAAAAGGAAGGCTGGTGGAAAACTTTTCCTGAAAAACCAATTGTACATGCACAGCTATAGACCTTTTGAATACATAAGGGAGCAGCTAGAAATAGCCTGATAGTGCTGAGGGGGGGAAAAAACTTGTTGAAGCCTACAGGAGTCCATAAATGAAGTATGGTGGGCGACGGACAGAATCATGTTGACACTGAACTTTAAAGAAAAGCATTCTTTTAGAACAGCATTCTCGTTAACCATTCATCGCTGCGTGCTTCTCTGAGCCCACTGGAAATTCCCTCTCCTATGCACCAGTTGGAAGCTATGATTTCATTCTGCATTCCTGTTTCGAATATTAAATTACATCATTTATTATATGGCAACAACAGTACGTGCAATCTGATTGGTCCGTGCTCAGGCAATAAATTGTGTATGGACCGAGGTGTATCAGTGAGCTGTTATCTAGCTGCACTGTGTGTTGTGATCTTTACCAGTTTCTTGAGGAGCATTCAGTGTTGAGAAAAGGTCTACAGGAAACATCCTGAGGGATAAAGAGTTTAGAGTCCAATGAAGTTTACAGAGTTGTGGCTCATCGGAAAGCTCATTTGTCACGGGAAGGAAAACCAGCCAAAAGTTACCACAGATATGGATGAAGACGCCACTTTATTTGCTCGGTCTGTACAGAGAAATCTCAGCTCTTGGTCTTTTTGCGGATAACTCGCCTTCGGCTTGGTCCTCTACTGAAGATGTCAGGCTGAGATTTTTCTGTACAGATCCCATGCTTGGTTAATAAGTAGTTTATATTAATCTTTTATAGCTTAGCATTGGGTGAGGGTTTCCTGCGGGTGCTCCGGTTTCCTCCATAGGTGTGAGTGTGAACCTAGTCTTCGTCCAGTGTCAACTAAGATCTTCCTGTGACCCTGATAGAGGATTAATCAGTTTGGTAAATGAGTGAGTGAGTGAGTAAGTGAGCTTAGCACTGCCTAGCTAATTGCATTACAAATTAAAAAAAATAATTATTATTACTCAGCTAATGTTAGGTCGCTAAAATGCAAGAACATACATTAAGCTGGAAGGTAAATAGTGTGTTTTTTGTACATTTTCTACTAAAAACATAATTTAGGTCTAGATCTAAGGGTGATGATAGCAGATGGCAGTGAGTGGTTAAGACAGTGTTCCTGAGACAGCTGAGAAAATGACGTTCAACGACAGCTTTCATAGCAAGCATGTTTGGGCTGGTTGACCAGTGCATGCATGAAAATAAGTCATTAGAGGTTTTCCTCTAAAGGCTGTTCACAAGAACCCAGGTGCTTTCCAAGATACAAGGGGGGAAAAGTCATTAACAAACACGTCATCCAACGGTTTAAGCTTTAATTAGTTGGGGAAGTTAAAAAAAGAATTTAACGTCACTAAGCTAAGGAGTGTAGCTGACCAGCTCATGAACGTCCAGCTAAAAACCACACGTGATGTAAATGTAGGAGTAGTTTAATCATAAATGCTGGTCTGAAAACATGATTACACTCTATAAATTATATAAATTTTTTTTTTCTTTTTTCTTTTTTAAATAAAGTATGTGGTTTTATTTGTGCTGTAAAAAAAATTTTGAATTTGTAAACAGTGTAAAGTTTTGTTTACTAAAACACAGGACTCCAAAATTTGGTTTCATTGACTTGACTTTAATCAAATTGTCAGGCTGGTCTTTGCCACATTTGGATTAGATATTAAAACAACATTTGGACCTTCACCAGGGTAGGACCAGATATAATCATAAGTTCATTAAAGGCCAGTTCTGAATCAAAGATCTGTAAATGTATGTATATATATATA
>JBCNYH010000005.1:18220717-18236724 GCA_039654325.1 Tandanus tandanus
GCCCGAGCTGGGAATCGAACCCAGGACCTTCTTGCTGTGAGGCGGACGTGCTAACCACTACGCCACCGTGCCGCCCGTCACCACAATTATTATTATTATTATTATTATCATTCATTCATCATTCATTCATTTTCTGAACTGCTTAATCCTAATCAGGGTCGCGGGGCGGCTGGCACCTATCTCAGCCGACACTGAGCGAAGGCAGGGTACACCCTGAACAGCTCATCAGGCCATTGCAGGGCCAACACACACACAACTATTCCCACTCACTCTCACACCTATAGGAGATTTGGAACAGCCAATCAGCCTACTGTGCATGTTTTTGGACTGTGGGAGAAAACATAAGTACCCAGAGGAAACCCACACAAGCATGGGGAGAGCATGCAAACTCCACACAGAAATGCCCAAGCCAGGAAATCAAACCCAGGCCTTCTTGCTGTGGGGCGAACGTGCTAACCACTACATCATCGTGCCTCCCTAATTATAAATAGGCCAATTATATCTGGCTTAGTAATGTTAAAATTCATTTTTTAGAAATCAGTAACACGTTGGTGCACTAGGTAGGTGTTGCTGGGCTCTCTTGAGAATTTTGCATCCTGTAGGTAAAGTTGTTCTAATTGAAAATGTCCTGTAGGTGTGTGCATTTGATGACAGCTAGTCTCATGAGAATCCCTGTTATTATTATTATACTGTAGCTGGTGACACGAGGTTGTGAGGCACGTGAAGTCACCCCTCTGAGAGACACGACAGGTCAGCCGGGCTTCCTGATGAGCGCAGAGGGCTTCGTCACGGAGCTGCAGCGCTTCGGTTACGCCGAGAGCGGAGGCTTACAGCTGGGTGCGCGTGTGGTGAGACTCTGCGGCCACACCCTCGTCCACCTCACCCAGGACGAGAGAACGAGGCTTCTGCGTACGGCACCCAAAATTCACATCACTGTCATCCCACCTGACGAGAACGGCAAACCTCGCAGGTGAGAGAGGGCGATATTAGGGTTGCATGGATGGGATGGGATGAGAACAAGAGTGAAAGGAATAAAATATGAAGGCTGGTGTGAGAGAAATGAGAAAACAGTGATAAAATGATAGAGGGAATGAGAGGATGGTGTGATGGATGTCACTGTGAAAATGTAAAAGTGGATTTTCAGGGAAAGAGACATGAAGGATGAGAAAAGGGGGTACCTGTGGTAAAAAAAAAAAAAAACGGCGAGTCAGATTTTAGGAAGGAGTGGGAGTGCACGGGAGGAAGATGATGGGAATGATGGAGCACCAGATATGGGAATGGGTGGAGAGCTATGAATGACAGAAGAGGGGAGAAGCGGTGGAAGGGATATTCATTTTGTGCAGGAGTATCATTCTGAAAATGATAATAGATGAGAATGCTAGAAATACGGCAGAAGTGTGCATAAACGTGACTTATGGGACTGAGGTGAGAATTGGAGACAGTGGAGCAGAGAGAAAAGGGCAGGTAGAGGGTAAAAGAAAGGCAAAACGAAAGGGACAGATGGAGAAAGAAGGGAGGATGGACAACTAGGGGTCAGATCTCATTTAGTTGTTAATGATGTGTTTGAATCGCCGTTCCACCAGCTGCAGAACCAACAATCAATTCTACTAATGATGCCTACAAGAGTTCATAACTCACATTAACACACACACACACACACACTCACACACACACACACGCACGCACGCACACACACACAAAGAGAAGAGAGACAGAGAGAGACTGCAGAGAAATTTTCCTGTTGTTGAGCAGATAGACCGGCCTAATGTATCCCTTGTGGTGCAGAGATTAAAAATTACGAAGCCTGACAAAATGGTGACGGTGAGGATAAAAATAGCTACACACTTCCGGCAATGAAAGGAGCAGCTTAATATATCCCCAAAAACTGACTCATTATACCGGTAAACTCAGAAACACTGTATCAGGCATCCTTCTAAAAAAAGGAAAAAAGTTTTACTCTTTGTACGCCTGTGAATGGCACAAGAGTCCCCCATTTCAAACAATGTATTGGCTAGTTTAGCTTTCAACAGTAAGTGCCAAAATATTTTTGGCATAAATATAGCGTGCTGTAGAGCTGGATATTTCTGGAGAGATTCCCCTGACACGCTTAACTCACTGTTTCTGTAGAAAGATTTTCATTATCTGAATGAACTCACTGTGAGAGTCGATTGAGCATGAACATTTAACTCTAAAATCTCCCCACATGTTCATGTTACTGTACATAACAATCAAACATAATAGGAAAATAGACCACAGGGGTCCAGACACTCCCACCAAAAGGACCATTTCATAATATGCCAATATACAACAACCATAGACTAAGGAGTCTGAAATCCCCAGATTCAGCGAGCGGCAAGTACATATCCAGAAAAACTCATCATCATTAGTATTTCAACAGGAATTCAGTTTCCATTGCCCAGACGTGGGTTACCGGGGTCCCCCATGAGCCAGGCCTGGGGAGGGACACAAAGACGAGCGCCTGGTGTTCGGGCTTCTTCCCATGGAGCCTGGCTGAGCACAGCTCGAAGAGGAGACATAGGTCCGCCCTCCCATGGACCCACCACCTGTGGGAGGGGCTATAGGGGTCGGGTGCATTGTGAGCTGAGTGGCAGCCGAAGGCGTGTGTTCTGTTGGACTGATTCTTGGCTACTGACTCTGGCTCTTGGGGATCCGGAAACCTAATATACGGTTTTGCCTCTGTGACCCTGAAAAGTAGGTCACGGTCACTCACACACAAACTCATCCTAGCACTCATAGTAATGAGCTAGCATACCAAGTTTGAAAGCCCCAGCTTTAGCACGCGGCAATTAAATGTCCGGAAATTAAAGTGTGACGGACAGTCGGACGGACGGAACCCATTCCTAGCCACTTTGTGGGCGGGAGCTAAAAATAATCACTGAGGTGCTGGTGTGATGTCGTGATGTTATGTGAAGCATTGGTGCCGTTACCATTCCAGTATTAGTACCAACGCATGGGTCCTATTCAGTTCAGTGACATCCACCAAGCCTGAGGCGCATAATTGTTTTAGTATATATTACATGAGGACATAAGCATAAATGCACAGTAAAATTATATTATATTGGTCTTATGGTCCTATTTTTTTAAAATCATGATGAACGCAGGTGAACTTAGAGCATGCAGTATGTGTGAGCAGGTGCAGTGCTGTATAAGAGTTTAAGTATATACTATGTGGAAACATGAACAAAAGTAAAGAACCTAAAAAACTACTTGAAAGGTGTTTTAGTATATAGATTTAGATTTCTATGGTTTACATTTTTATTTTAATGTGTGATAATGACAACTACGCCTGCTCTAAGTGACCGTGGCAAACTGTGAGTGTCCATTGTTTTGATTCAAGCATTATCCACCCAGAATAATGGTTTTTATTTCAGAGATAGCAAAGCAATCAGATCGCACTGTTTCCATGTAGTACAATATTAAGTTCCTGTCTCCTAACTTTGATTGGACAGGTGGCTTTTCTAGAATACTATTATTTAGTATAAGCACTGGTCCAGTTCCCTTTCACAGGAATTGCAATACTAGAAATAATTGATTGCAGTTAGTTAGCTTGTGCTTGCATGGTGATATGCACCGCTTTATCCAGCCATGTCCTTTAATTGGTTTTGTATTCTTGTTTATAGATATGTACTATAAACGTAATATCACATTGTCAATCATGCTTTTGGAATGAGTGTCAGCACAGCTCTGATTCGAGAATCTATAGCCGTGTTAATATTTCAGAACAACTGCAGTCTTGCTTGGGTGGTGTTGCGTAAATTCACTTACAGGAAATTGCTTGTGAAATGTAAGAAATTCAGTCGATTTCCTTTAATGAATTGACTGCAAATGAAATCTCAAGTGTTTTTCTTAGACTTGGACGCCTCAATGCGTCCACATCGATAATACCTAAATGAGTGTTTCCCTATAAGGCCAAATCTAAAGAGGTGCAGCAGATGTGAGTCTTTACCTCATATGCTAGGGTGCATGACCTGAGAGGGTGTGCGGTGTTACATAGGGCACCATACATGTGCAATGTATGATTGCTGCGAAACCTAGGGAAGTCCGCGTAGGTACTTTGCTCAGGTAAGTGCGTTCTGCAGTCGAATAAGGCAGAGTTTGATGTGTTCAGCTTTCGGCCAAGGTTAAGGTGACTAATTTCTTTATTAGATTGCATGTAAACATACCTACTCTTTGCTTGTGTGTGTGTGTGTGTGTGTGTGTGTGTGTGTGTGTGTGTGTGTGTGTGTGTGTGTGTGTGTGCATACAGGAGCTTTTCCGAGCTCTATCAGAAGTCCATCCAAGATGCGGAAAGCAAGTCTGGTGAGGGCCACTCAGGCGAGGCCTGGGTCCTGGACGAGCGGGACGAAGACGAGAATGAAAGTGAAGAGGAAGGAAGAGAGGGGGAGAGAGAGCAGGGCGAAGGGGAGGAGTCAGACAGCGTGAACCAGTCAGACAGGAGAGAGGACGAGGAGGGTATGACTCCGAGCATGAGTGGCTTGCTCATTCCACCGAGTCTGCCTCTTCTCAGAGCTGCCTCGCTGCAGGAAAATCCTCCATCCGAGGCTCTCGAACTCACTCCCTCCTCTCTCACACGCAGCTACTCACTGGAGAGAACCCTGCCCTGTCAGGACATCTGTGATGGGTACACACACCCACACACACATTTGTGACTGCTCTTTTGCTTATACAAATACTCTCTCATTTACAAAATGTGCTAATTACCCTAAATGTAGTCAGTTACCAAGGTTTTGTTTCTGAGGCAATAAATGTACCATATTTGCCCACCCATATTAAATGTCTAGTGTAAACCACATCCACTTCTATAATAATGTCACACAGATAGGCGGCTGTGGTTCAGGTCATAGTGTGTTTACTTCTGGTTTCTAATCTCCACTGATAACATTTTTTTAATGTAAACTAGTTCTGTGAGACAGTCATCAGTGCCAGGAATCAGTTCCCAAGTGTGAGAATTTCAATACTCTGAAATTATCACTGAAATTAAAACAGCACTGTATTGACCTATGATAAAGGCCCCCAGAAAACAATACAAAACCTACGCAGGATGCAAGCATTCTGCTCTAACACCCAGCAGATTGTATCTTCACGTAGCATGCCTTTTTTTTTTCAGAGTAGCACATTATTTTGAACTCTTGGTGCTCATTTTAGCAGCAAAAGCAGAGGAAGTGGTCAGGATGAATCAATGAATTGTTTTCAGTATAAGGTGTGTATGTGTCATTGTGGTGTTGCACAACTCATCTACTCAACCCTTCTGTTCCTGTACTCTTTGATATTTAACATTTACATTAGTGTGCAGTGAAGATTATACACCACCACTTTTGTCTAAAAGGGCTACTAAAAATAAATAAAAATTACTTCTTTATAATTTTTTTTTGGTGAAAATGTATTGAGCAATGCTATTGTAGGCAGTGAGAACCAAAAAGAAATAATTCCGGCAAGTATATTGAAGTAAAAGTATGACTAATAAACAAAAACACTGAAAATGCCAATTTTTCAGAAGAATTGAAAGGTGTCGCAAATTTTATATTTTTTTGTCTTTTGCACAGCATGAATGAACTTCAAACCATATGGAATGGTTTAGCGAGTGAAGAAATTAAAAAATATAGTGTGCAGTGATGATTCTACACTTAACAAAATGAAGATAAATCAGAGTCCAAGTACTATTCAAGTATTTATTTCATGTAATATTGGATCATATTGATGAGAAAATAAGTAAACAAACAACAATATATAGTAATAACAAAAATAACAGTCTCTTTTTTTGAGAAAAAAGGCAATATTTAGTGTGGCCACCCTTTACTTTGACTACAGCCTATTGTTCATGTATTTTTTTTTTTTCACTTGCTAAACCATTCCATATGGTTTCAAGTTCATTCATGCTATGCAAAAGTCAAAAAAATGAAAAATTTAAATTTTTTTGGAAAATTGGTATTTTCAGTGTTTTTGTTTATTAGCCGTACTTTTATCTCAATATACTTGTCGGAATGATTTTTTTGGTTCTCGTTGCCTACAGTAGCATTGTTCAATACATTTTCACCAAAAAATTATAGAGAAGTAACTTTTTACTTCTTTTTATTAGGAGCCCTTTTAGACAAAAGTGGTGGTATATAATCTTCACTGCACACTACTGTAACCACTGGGATGCAGCGTTAAATAATATTATGAATATTATAGGTATATGGCTCTGCTTTGCATTTGGTGCATCATAGTTACAGCTGCAGTTAACCTTAATAAGATAGAATAAACTTGTCAGGCTTAAACTGTAATCCAAGATTAATAGCAGCCTAAAGTTTTCTCTGTCTATGTGTTTCAGTCACGTGTATGATAATGTTGGGGTGAAGGTGAACAGGCATATCTACGAGAATCCCGGGGAGCTGAGTGACGTGACCCCTGACCTCATACTTGCCGTCAAACCCAAAGTTCCTCTCCAAGAAGAAGGCCAGGTCAGAATGTGCTCACATGAAACACCTATCCATGCCAGTTAGGAAGGTTCATGACTCTGACACTTGAACTGTACATGAACTCCTGACTTGTGGTTCCTACCCAACAAGTTTAAATACCCACAATGATTAATGTTCCACTTTATTTCAAAGGCACAGCTGGTGTTTCCTGCTTGCAGCTCATGTCATTGGTAGCCAAATATAAAACTGTCTGAAATAACAGTATAGGGCCAGATGTACTAGGAGGGTGTACAGATGTAGAAATTTAATTAGGACGCATGCTATTAAAAAATCTTGCATATTATTTACAAAACTAGTGTAAAAGTTTGACCATGCAGTTCAAGCAGTGCATGTAGAAATGTGCAAAGTTTACATTCTCCAGCTTGTATTTATGGGAGAGTTGCACAAAAATAATGGGTAGTCATCACAAAATGAGGTGCAGAAACAAGAAGTAAGACTGATTACATGTAAGGTTCGATGTTAGACTTTGGGCAATGAGCTGCAGGCAGTTTTGTATGAAGTAGCATTTCCATTACCATTTTATTGCACATCCATCGGTATTTGTTTGTCCGTCTGTTTGTTTGTCTGTGAACAAAATCCTGACCACACCCATGCAAGGAATTTCATGAAACCTGGTGGGAAAACTATCCTATCAAAGTCCCATAGATGATTAAAATTTGGAATGTCAGGGTCAAATGTGAAGGTCAAAGCAAGGTCACAACGTTTTGGAGATGGAGCGCTTATAACTTTGAAATGAGTGTAGATAGACATGCTGTTTCTATTGAACACTAATAGGAAACCATATATGGACTTTCAAGTGAGACAGTTACCTTTGACCTCGAGTGACCTTGATCAGACCCTAGTTATCTTGTAAATCCTTCAAACAAGACAGTTTTTATTTTCACATTTAGTCATGTCCACCTGCAATAGAACATATCATAAGATGAGCACCTGGGTAATTAAATTTAGTACCTGTACAGGGCCTATTTGCTACATTATCCATGTTACATGGCATAGGTACCTCGCACCCTAGTTTAATTAGAAATTTGTTTTAACTTGTTTTAAGCTCTGTCTCATTACATTCATGAAAAAATTACAGTCTAAGTTAGAAAAGGTTCATACATAATTTGCAGGTAGACATTCATAAATATTCACTCATGGTCAACTTTATTAGGGCAACTAATCCCGTGGTAGCACTACAATACATGGAGTCATGCAGATACAAGTCAAGAGCTTCAGTTAATCATCACATCGTACATCAGAACAGGGAATAAATCCGATATCTGTGACTTTAAACGTGGCATGGCTGTTGGTGCCAGATGGGCTTTTGTGAGATCATCACACACAACAGTCTCTAGTTTACACAGAATGGAAAAAGACCAAATAATTTTTTCCCCCCTAAACAGTCTTCAACTGTCCAGTGGGAGTGAGCTTGTGCACATGATATAACAGATTCCTGGATTCAACAGATTCATCAGGAACCAAATAATCGTTCATCATGAATTACCTTTCATGCTAATGACTGATACAAAGAACATACAATAATCATATTCTTTAAAAAGCTCTTGCAGGCCACATAGAATGAGTTGGTGGCCCGGATTTGCCCCATGGGCCTTACGTTTGACTCCTGTGCTCTAGAGACTGTTCCATTGAGAACAGCAGTTTTGGTGATAGAATGTTAATATTTTCAAAACGACTGCCAATAGACGTGCCATTACTCATCATCACTTGTTTGACAAACAGCTTAATCCTAGTAGGGTCACGGGGAGGCTGGAGCCTATCTCAGCCAACACTGGGCGAAGGTGGGGTACACTGAACAGCTCTCCAGACCATTGCAGGGCAAACACATACACACACACATAATCATTCACACCTGGGGCAATTTGAAACAACCACTCGGCCTAACGTGTACATTGTGAGCTGAAGACCTGCTATCCACTACACCACTGTTCCACCCATGCCATACTATGCAACACTAATATATAAACTTTCAAATAAAACAGTCACCTTTGACCTTGAGTGTCCTTGATGGGTCAAACCCTTGGCATTTTGTAAATCCTTCAAACGAGAGAGGTTTTTATTAAATTGGTCACATCCATGTTTGTAAGATAGAACATAAGATTCATCATTCATCATTTTCTGAACCGCTTAATCTTAATTAGAGTCACGGGGAGGCAGCAGTGACAACTTGGTGATAATGGGGCTTGAACCCCCCGACCTTCGGATCAGCAAGCCAGCACCCTACCACCGGGAAACCACTGCCCCAAGATGAGCACATGGGTATTTAAAACTAGCATCCACAAATACAGAAGGTCCTATTTGCTACATTATCCATGTTGCATAGTATAGGTACCCTGCACTCTGTAAGTGCTCTTCTAGTTTGTTTTAGTATTTAGTGTTTGATGCGTAACAGACCGTTAAACTACTTTTTCGGTTGCAGCCAAATGCGGCAAATGTTTATGAGGCAAAACACACAGTGCCGTGTGTCTGTGCAAACATGGCATTATGGATTTCCTCTTTCGTGTAATCTGCCATTAAGTTTTGTTTTCTGAGAGGTTATATTTAGATGTAGTATTTATAACAGTGGGTGGAGAGTTTCATTATGGAAGCCTGTATGTTTAATATTTAATGAATATTTAGTGCACAGCTTGACGCACTGAGTTACACAACACGCTCCACTGATGTTTTATCATCCGATAAACCTCTCTCGCATCTCAGGAAATTCTATAAATAATCTATTTTTATGATGTGATTCATTCTACAAACTTTTTAAACGCCGAGCTTTAAACACACTTACTACCTCTCCCACTCTTTTCTTTTTTTTCTCCTATTCACACGTCTCACCCTCTTGCTCCCTTCTCCCACACTCCCACTCCATCCTTAGTTGTTGTTTTTTTTTTGATGCTTTTTTGCTTCAGTTCATAGCCCTTGAACCATCTTTCTTTTCTGCTCTCCACGTCTTCCCTGTTTTCTCCCACTTTCCTTTGCTTCTGTGTGTCACTTCTCTCACATAAATCATTACTCATCAGAAAACATTCATTAGCATATAGCAACTACTTTAACATTTTATCGCTCTCTTTCTAGGTTGGAATAGATGTGTTGGGTGAGGAAAGGCCATCAGGGAGCGAGTCACCTCTTCACTCTTCATGTATGGAGAGGAACTCCAGAGCGGAGAGGAATTCCAGAGCACTGAGCATCCATAACTCCATCACTAAGAGTAAGTGCTGCTGAAGTGTAGGTCAAGTGTACAAGTATTGCCGATTCTCCATATAATTTATATAACAAATATAACATACTATAGTGCAACACTCAGCAATATGCAACAATGTGCACTTACTCAGTTATACACAAATACATTGAAACGAGTCAAGTGCAAATTATATAATAAATGTACAGCACAATAAATACACAGTGTAGTGTTTATGACCTAGACAGGACTAGTGAAGTATGTTGTGTCCAGAAGCATTATGTTTCTGAGAGCATGATACCAGAGAGGATGAAGTGAAGTGAGAGCCACGACATACAACCACTTCCATGTTCAACTATTGGAAGGGAATGAGGGAACTGATCCTCCTTCATGCAGCACAGAACAACCCAGCACTCCATTCACTCAGGAGGTCCATTGATTTCACCAAAATGCTACCCATTATTTCTTTCTGGAAAGGTTAATTGCTATCGCAATATTATCAGTTACCTATGATCATTGTGAGACCACAGCGATATGTCTTCAGGACATGCGTCACAAAATTTTGTTTGTGACATAAGGCAACATGTCTACCAATGAGACAGGATTGCTCTTCCTTTACTCCCATAGAAATGAAGTACACTGCCCGGCCAAAAAAAAAGTCACACACACGAATATGTTGCTGTTCTGCTTTCAGCCTTGCTTACAACACGTAATCTCCATGGCATTGTTTCAACAGACTTAAGCAGCATAACATTTATTTCCATCCGGTGTCGGGTTCATTTCTCACCGATATCTTGAATCGATGAGGGAAATTGAACCACTCCATAAAGTCTTCTCCAGCACATCCTGAAAACTTTCAATAGGGTTAAGGTCAGGACTCTGGGGTGGCAGTACATATGTGAAAATGATTCCTCATCCTCCCTGAACCACTCGCTCATTATTTGAGTCCCCATTTTATATCCGTGCCATTGATGTGATAACCTGCTCATTCAGTACATTCAGCTCATCAGCTGACTTCATTTTAATGCCACATTAATGTTGCTGAGCCTCGACCCGACCAACTGGAGCCACAATGCCATGGAGATTACATGCTGTCATCAAGGCTAAATGCACTGAGGTCTCAGATCATCAAAGTTATCAGTGAACTCACGTGTTTAACTATGTGTTCAAAAATGTGTGTTTAACTGATTTCCCAAGTCTGGGAGGAAACGTGCACTGTCTCTGGTTGGTGATGGTTGTGTGATACAGGGGATAGTTAGTAGGTGGGAATTGGCAAATTATTCAATAAAGGTGATCATTCGACCAAAGGTTGAATCATTTGGCCACTTAAAAATTGTTGCAGAATCTGATGGTGGTGTAGCAGATGCTCGTTCTGCCAGATAAGATGAAGGGAGCTGGTGGTCTTGACGATGTAGAGATCAATGTTGATGTATCACTGGTTTGTCGAGAGACCTTGATGATCTTCTCAAGTATTCTGGTCCTCTGCTGTAAGATCTTTGTCAGAGAAGTTCTCATTGGGTATGTTAGGAAATGTTGTTGCCCCCTGAAGAATTTGGTGAGGATGGAAGGAAGTGAAGACACTGTTGGCGCTGTTTTTTGGCCTAGTAGGTGTTGCTAAGGGTTCAGGTGAAGTCATCTGTGATGTGAACACCAAGGACTTTGACTTTCTTAAAGTTTTGTAATTGGTGTGCAGTGAAATGAACACTCTGTGGCCCACTTGAGTGAACAATAACCCTTTTTTAATTTTAGCGACTTTGAAAGATGCACTGTTGCCTCTACCCAAGTCTCCAAGCTGCTCCATCTCCCCACGTTGTTACTGATGAGGCCGGTCACTGTGTTGTCATCAGCAAACTTCATGATGTGGCTTGAGGTACACTTTGAGTAGCTTAATCAACAGTCAGAAACATAAACAGCAGTGGACTTAGTATACAGTCCTGGTGAGTGCCGGTGTTCAGTGTGGTGGTGTTGGGCATGGTGTTGCTGGTTTATGACTGATCGGGATTGTATCCTAGACAGAAAATCCAGGAATGGCAAAGGATATGGATGTGATGGCCTGAGATGGGTCAAGAGTGGTCGGGAGACTGCTCATGCTCATGGGACACTGCTCATTTATTACAAACCACCAGGCACAGACTCATGAGAATCTTTCAGCTGTCCATTTTCAGTGAATCTGCACCCTCTGAAACTTCAGATTTCTGTTCTTCACCCTATGTCAGTGATCACCAACCCTGTTCCTGGAGATCTATCTCTCTGAAAACATAGGCTCCAACCCTATTCATGTCCACCTGACCATTTCATCATTGACTTGAGAAGTTCTTGATCAGCTAAAAAGGTGTGTTAGATTTTGTTTGGAGATGAAACCTGCTAGAAGGTAGATCTCCAGGCACAGGAAGATCGTGAAACTTTAAAGTCGATTCACTACCTTCCAACAGACGATATATATATATATATGTGTGTATATATATATATATGTATATATACTGTGTGCACATATGCAGTGAAAAACAAAAAGTGCAGAAGACAACACAAATGAAAACATTTCAGTGGTGTTCATGATATGATTGATTGTATTTGGATTATGCCTGTATCCCATTGTTTTTACTGAGAGACTGAGGATAAGCCTCTGGTTGTAGCTTGCTCCTTAATACCTCCTCACAACTCCGCACTTTGTTTTGCAATAAATAAGTCATTATAATGCTTCTGCATGTTGAAATTTAATGATAAGCCTAATATTACATGGTAGCCTTTCTCTCCGAGTGTGGATATGGTATGTCATTACAGAGTGTGCCTTGGGATGAGAGTGCGAGTCATTGCTAATTGGTGTAAATGGAGCCTGCAATCTTTGCACAGTGTGTCTCTTAAAGCCCGAACAGCAACGCTGACCAAAACAATGCTAGTCACTTTATAAAATCATTACTGGTGTTATCCAGCCCAAATTGTTTGCTTTGTTCCTTTTTGGCATCTTTGTTTCTCCTGCTAAACAGCCCCATATCATTCTCTCCGTACTCACATCTTCCTCTCCCCATCCTTCCCCCTTTGTCTTCTCCTCTTTCATTTTCCGTTCCATCCTTCAGTTTTGTTTAGCTGGAGATGCCCCTTCCCTTTCCCTCCTCCCCCTTTTTGCTCTTTATCACCCCAGACCCAGAGGACAGATGGGGGCTTGGTGGGGTAAAAGGGAGGGGAGAGGATTTTATCCTGCCTCGAATCAAGAGACTCTGCCTTGACCATCTGCTGTGTCCCTGGGCTCTATTTTGTAGACCGGACACTCTTTTCTGGACTGATGCACGTTTGGCCTCTTATACTCGTGCTCACGGCTTTTGTTAGAATAAATGTTTGGAACTGAGGACATTGGACACTTGTTTAATGCTTGCAGGCATTTGTATAATTTTTCTGATGCTGGTTTAACCAGTGAAGTTCAAGCGCCCCCTGCTGGATTGATTTTGTCATGGCTAAAAATATTACATCATGATGTGTTTTGATTTTGAATGTCTGTATTGTGAAAGCTCTATGTTTGTAGTAGTAATAAGTTAATTAATTATTTGTGTGTGTGTGTGTGTGTGTGTGTGTGTGTGTGTGTGTGTGTGTGTGTGTGTGTGTGTGTGTGTGTGTCAGTTCTTTCAGAAACCACAGATTCATCAGAGGAGGAATGGCAGTCTATTTCTGACCTCGCCACTGCGTGCAGGAATATTCTAGAAGCCCTATCACGAGAAGGTCAGAAATATAAAAACAACAATAAGTCAATGATTACCAATAGGATTCTACGTGGGTAGGCAAGAAATGATGCCATGCATTCTTGTTAAGTTACACTATACAATCAGTATCTCAGTGTAAAGACAGAATGGAATATTGAGATGTATCATCATGAATAGTGGTATTCGTAATAACCATGTTAATTTGCTCTCGCCCAGACTGTCAGCCTATATTTACTGTCAGCCTATAAATGTTCGCTTGATAGCAGCTGCATACAGCAGTTCCTAATGATGATGGAGAGGCAGACTAGACATGATGAATTAGAAGCCTCACAGATGAGCAGTGAGTCGGCCAAGCCTGTCTGATACTGACAGTGCCAGAAAGTGTGAGGCTGTTGGCAATTTCTGCACAAGTGTGGATAATTTATTTCATAATTCCTTATTGATATGTTTAATACTGCTCTGAAATGGCCTTTAGTGCTTTAGTATTGATAATTAAACAGGCTTCAGGGCTGCTGGACGTAATATACATATGCATAAAAAGCGTAGCTGTTTGCATGTGTAACTTTACAGAAACATTCATAAGTAAACAAAGAGAATAAGCTACGAAGTGCAAGTGCACTCAGCGCCGACACACAATATGTATTTTTCCTGCCATTTTCTTCATTTATTGGGTTGCCTGTGTGGGCACGTGAGCACGGACGGGACAACAAAATCGAGCTTATACTGTAGTTTTACGACATTTGTATAACTATGGAGTTCCGGTGCTTGGACCTGTTACATACTTAATAAAGCGTAAAAGGAAAGTATTTTATAACTTCAAGTGTAAAGAGCAAATGATGACGTATACTACATGGGGACGGCGTAATCTGGTTTAAAAAATGCTATACAAAGTGGATAAGGCTTGAACCAGTGCAATTTTGTTAAAAAAAAAAATCACAGTTTGTCATGGTCACTTGAGGCAGCAACATGATCATCTGGCTTTAATTAATTTAAATGGAAAAAAAAGAAAAAAGAAATAAAAATAAATAAATAAATAAAAAATAAATGGAAAACAAAAAGCTAAATCTTATTTTAGTTCATTTTTTTCTTGAATTTCCATGTAGTACAATTTAAATGAGGGTAAAATCCTCTTTACAGAGTGCGGTTTTACTTGTCATATTTAATAAGCTGTGAAAGGGGTTTAAGATGCGGTTACGCAGCTCTTACCCCATGCACCTGCACACACTTGCGCTTGGAGCTCATCTGCGTCCGTCATGATTTAAATGATTTAAAAAAGTAATCATTGTTAGACTTTCCTGACTGTGTTTGTTTTAACATTATCAGACTGGTAATAGGAGTGAAATAATGTGTTGCAGATCGAAAAGCTGGTGATGGCACTCAGGCAGGGGTCGACACAGTGATGCAGACAGATGGCAAGTTCAACGATATGAAAGACAGGTAAGCACAAACTAATACATACAATTGCAAGTTATGTTGTTTATTAGATAGTTAATAGTTTCATTGTGTAGATGACTGTATGTATTTATGTGTTTATTGACTTTGCACTATTTGTCAGTGTACTTACAGTATCATTGTTTCATGTTAACATGTTAATATTATAGCTGTAATAACAGTACTGCCTACTTCACTTGACTTGATATTGCACTAATTAAGATAAAGGACAATGTGAGTGTGCATGTTCTCTCCGTGTTTGCGTGGGTTTCCTCCCAGAATCCAAAGAAATGCACCGTCTTTTCCAAATTATCCCTAGGTGTGAGTGTGAGTCTGAATGGTTGTGTGAGTGTTGGCCCTGCAATGGTCTGGCGAGCTGTTCAGGGTGTACCCCGCTTTCGCCCAGAGTCGGCTAAGATGGGCGCCAGCCTCCCCGCGACCCTAATTAGGATTAAGCAGCTTATAAAATGAATGATTGAATGAATGTTTTAATCTTAGTTGTTTATGAACACTGGAATGCATACATGAAGGTTTATTTGAGAGTAAAAATCCCTGCTGAGGGTTTGTTCTTGACATATGTAAAAATAGCCCTTTCCCACTTTTGTTATTGTTCTCTCTCTGTGTTTCTCTCTCTCTCCCTCTCTCAGTGACTCACCCGGTCACCTGGAGGAGAAGGTGTCCCAGTTGGAGGCAATGCTGAAACGACTACAGGATGACCTCCAAAAGGTACTTCCGCTTCCTTTGCCAAATCCCCTTCAAACCCTTTGAGTGCCCTGTTCCCACCCCTACAGTGACCTTTGAACTTCCCCATAAATATCCCATCCTTATCGCTCATCCTGTCCATGTAACTCCCCCCCCCCCCACCCCTCGCCCATCCCTCACCCTCAACTACCCCAGAGCTATTTCACAGAGCCAGTCAGACTGAGGGATGATAGAGGTAGGGTGGGACAAGCCAAAGAAACCTGTCTTGTCATTGGGCAGGGTGAACAGAGGAGATGAGAAGATGGCCAGAGGGACAGGCTCCCTCTTTCAACACTAAGCAACCAATGGCAGTCGAGGCAAGTACAGCATGAAATTTTTCCTCCGTCACGCCAAAAGCCGAATAAAGCAACCGAAACCAACCTTACTTATCATGTAACACCTTTCGATTCTTAACCTGTGAAATAAAAATGGGTGTTTGTCCTGGGGGGGGGGGGGGGGGGGGGGGGGTGGGCAAAGAGAGATCAGCCCTACAACCGG